>JAOTRQ010067686.1:0-12794 GCA_028565875.1 Hoplisoma paleatum
CATGTGACCTCCTGGGTTGGTTGGAATAAAAACCAGAAGCCACACCGACCCTTCGTGGATCTGGTTTGACACCCCTGTAATAAATAGTGTAAAGTATAAATAAAATATGTGATGACCAGGAAATGATTTGATTGAAAAGATTTTCTGTTTTTATAACATACAGAGCAGAGTAGAAAAGGTGTCCGGCACCCAGTAACTACCAGAAGGATGGTGGCACTGTATGACTATGATCCCCGAGAGAGCTCGCCGAACGCTGATGTTGAGGTATGACAATAACAAGAAAATTTAAGTACAAGTTTAGTCTCATACTTAGTATGAACAAAATTTAAAGTACGGTTTATCGTGCAGGCTGAACTGACATTCTGCGCCGGTGACATCATCGCTGTGTTTGGGGAAATCGATGAAGACGGATTCTACTATGTAAGTCAGTTTTCGGGTAATTTAGGGTAAAGCAGGGGCAAGAACTAGTACAGTGGAAGCTTGGGTTATGAACAGTTTATTTGGTCTTTTTAAACGTGTGCTTTGCCTCCACTTAGTACTTATTTAAAGAAATGTTCTTTATCACAGTTTAGAATCATTGCTTTTTAAAAAAAAAAATGGGGGTGAGGAGGAGTACGTGGGGCTTTACAGAGGTGTCCAGTGTATATTTATGTCTTTTATGAAAGTTTGTGACACACATCGGAACCAAGTTTAGTGCTGATTATCAGTAAGGATAAAAACTTCTCATTTAACTTTCAGTACAGCTGTTTGTTTGTTGTGTGTCCACTTACTTTTGACCATATTTCTAAGCCTTTTTTGTGTTTGATTTCTCAGGGTGAAATGAACGGCCATCGGGGTCTGGTTCCCTCAAACTTTTTAGAAGAAGTGCCTGATGATGTAGAGGTCTATCTGACTGAGACGCCCTCCCGTCCTGAGCAGGACGAGCACACGCCAACACCCCGCCCAGAAATCAAACGGGTACATCATCGCCGCTCTCAGCGCTAGGCCCCGTGTTCATCCATCCTCCGTTTGAGTTGCGTCCGCCCCCACCCGTCTCTCTGTGTTTCTCTGTGCTTGTTTGTTTTGTGTGGTGCTGGTGAACGTGGCTGCTCATCCGTCTGTCCGTTCGTCCGAACCCGCCGGAAGAAGCAAAGCCCGCTGCCAACCGAGATGCCAATGAGGGGGCATCGGCACAGTGTCCCTCAGAGGACTTTAGGACAAAAAGACCATGAGAATGGAAAGACTGATTATATGAGCATGTGTTTTAACAAATATCCAATTTAATACCTTTTCTATTAGAACTGCAGATATGGGCACACGTGATCCATCTTTATAGAGGCTTTGTTTCTTTTTGTAAACTGCACACCAATCCAAATCCAAAATTTTACAGTACACATAAACATTAAACAACATTAACCAATATCTATCACATTATTGTACCACTTTAATCACATGAATAAACGCAGAACTGAATAGAACCCTCAGACGCCGCATCGGTGGATATCTGTCTTTCTATGTGTGTCGTGTCTCTTTTTATTTCTCATGTTTGACGTGTTGATGTTACTGCTTTCCTGCTTTGTTTTTCACCGCTTTGCTAGAACAGCCGAAGACGATTGTTCATTTCCATCAGCTTCTGTTTTCAGTCTGTACACAAACAGTTACTGATCTCATACACAGTATCTAAAATGTAGTCATAGCCAATATATATTTGGTATCTAATAGTCTTTTGGATGCTTTTATAACATTTATAATAACTTTCTTGAGCGATGAAAATCTGTCTGAACAGTGCAGAAACATATTATAATAATATTAATAATAATAAACCGGTTCAATAAGTACAACAAGATGTTCAGTTTTCTTCTTTTAACTCCAAATAATGTAAAAAACACTGTAAGCCAAGTGGACAGCAAATAATTACTGTCTTTCCTGGACTGCTAACCACAGACATGCGTGCAACATAGCCACTGATGTATAAGCAATAAATGTGTATTTTTATGATGGTTGGTCATTTTGGGTATAATTACATATTGGGCAAAACCTATATAGGATTTGCAACCTTGCAACCTTATGTATACACTGTATTCAAATACCCAATCAGGAATTGGTTTAAGGGTGTAGTGACTACCATGTTCCATGAGGTAGACAATCACTGTATTGTTGAATATCTTGCTCTAAAATGCTCGTTAATTTCCGAGTGTGAATGACCATTCATTCTGTCCACACTCCAGAAAGAAAAACAGCTTTGTCACTCAGCACTGGTTCATTTATAAAAGCAGGAAAGATAGGCTTTTGTACTAAAGTATCTCTGAAGTCAACTGTAAATATGGTGAATACTAACTTTAATGTGTTTTTTCATGATCCTCACCTCATTTTTCAAAACATAAGATTCATCTGGTACATGAATGAAAAATAAACATGTAAGTTAAAATGTTTACACATGGAACTGTACATTGCACTAACCAGTTCTCCAGCCAACACTATTTTGTGAATTAAAAAAAAATAAAAAAAATTAATAAACTCAGATAATTGCTCAGATTTTTAAAAAGTTTTTTTTATGATTAAACAAGATGTAAAAGTTAGAACAGTGCATCACAGAAATAGATAGATAGAGATAGGTACTTTATTAATCCCGAAGGAAATTGAGGAGCAGAAAATGAAATATGACTGGAAATGGGTTTTGTGAATAAACAATGTCCATTTATACTCGTGTTTTGACCGTATTGTACGATTTTTTATCCGTATTTCAGACTAGGTACACCGTGATTCTGATTCAGTTTAAAGAAGCAAGTTAAAATGAGTCAGTCAGTAAAATAAATCAATTGGGTTGATTCTTCTGAGTCAGTCGCAAGCCCATCTACAGAAACACACTTTTACTTTTAGTGAAAAGAAATGTTATTAAATTTATCCGTCTTGTTTGCTTCTCTGTAGCACGATGACATGTGATCTAAAGAATGTTTTGCATAACTGTAGTTGTTTGAAACGCAACACTTTTCTGCATTTTTCCTGCCCATATTTCATAAATGTGTATTACACCTGCGAAACGTTTGGATGGAAAGCCGGTTACTTTCTGTGACATGACCTTTGTAGCCCTAATGATATAAATCAGCCCCTGCAAAAAGTGTGCGGTAAACCCCATAGAAAAGTGCAACATGTGCACAACATCAAACTTTATAAAAGTGAATGTTCATATTCAGGAACTATTAAACACACATATAATAGAAAGTATATGTATATGTATTTTCTAATCGCAGTATATTTACATGTTTCTCTTACCTCACCTCACTAAGTTGAGTGCAGGCTGTCAAGATGAACTTCTTAAAGTAACAGTACACACTTCCTTTAACTACTTACTCTCCAAAATATCTAAAAAATAATAAAATCGACAACCTGATTATATTTAACAATATTTATGCCATATATAAATATTTGGTAGAAAAGATAGGTAGATTTCAAATGTAATCCAAACCTCTTATTAGATCAGAAAGGGTGTAATTAAACACCTTACACACCATGTGATATGACTGCAGATGCTGCATTCATCATACAAGATTTAATAAATGAAATGAATTGAAATTGAAAACATGATTACATACGTTTTCCTTTGTAAATTTATTTGTCCTACAATATTAGATAAAATAATTGATCTTTGACGTATTTGAATAAAGTAAAGTAAATTACAAATTAATTTTGAATGAAGCCCAGTTTGGCAACTTGGTAAACAGCAGTAACTCTGCCGTCGATGACCATGTTGCTAGATCTGGACCGTGTGAGACAGACATTGACCTCTGCAACCTTACTTCAATTTTAGGATAAAAATGTGATATATATATCCCGGACTAACAGGTGCTGTGATGCAGAGATTGTCAGTGTAATCACTTCACTGCTCAGTGTGAGTAATGTTATGCCTGCTTGGTTTTAATATCGGCATCTATCAAAATACAACAATAGCATTGATTTGTACTGAGAGTGATGTATCAGTCATTTGACATTCTGTGGTCAAACCCTCGGTTCATTAAAATAATCAATCACTTCAGTTCGACAACGACGACCTTGTGACTAGTCAGTCAATCAAACACTGGCATTGATTAATTTAATTATTTAGGTTACTACATAAATAAACAACTAGAGTTAAGAACTCCAAAAACAGCTGCCTAAATATTATTGTCAACTACAACATCAATTTGATATTAAAATAAATGGTAAACACTATATAGACAAAAGTATTGTGATTCAGAGGTTGGTGAAGGCCCGTACCTGTTTTCTTATGCCTTTTTGCACAAAGCAATATGTATAAAGAGATAAAGAAAAGTTTAGCCCCACTCATCATTTCAGACTTGCTGTATTATGTGTACTAAACAATCATATCTGAGGTTTTGGCAATTTAATATCATATGTTTAAAATGTGTACTTACTGTATTTATTCATGGGCTCTTGGATGGCACACACCATCTCTTTAACACTTCCCCTGTCCTTCTCCTGATGGATCTCTCATTAGGTTCCTCTGGACAATGCGATTCCGGCTCCGGCTCCCGGCAGACCGGCGTCACCCATCGTGCGTCCCCTGCTCCCCGTGGGTCCTGTCCGGCCACTGAACTCCGCGGGGCCCCGAGATCTGAAAAAGAAAAAAGGACTGCTCTCCAAAGGGAAAAACCTTCTCAAGAAGTTCTCGAAGTGAAGACCATCTGATGATTGGCAACGTCGATGATGATTGTGAAACGTCATACACAATCAAAACAGTGTAGGTTCAGCTGGGTTCATTTTTTTACAGTCAGTATCATATGTGAGAGATTTTACAGGTGATGTCAGAAGTTTACATACCTGTAGGGGGCGTGAATTAACCAGACTAAACATATACTGCCCCCTACTGTAGCTCGTGGGCATTTCACACAATCTGGTGTTACACAGGCTCACGAAACTATATTGTTTTGCCAAAATCTAGCAGATCTAGGAATATCAGGTGTGGGTAAAACCACCAGATCTTAGCTTAATCGGTGCCTTAAAATCCCCAACAGGGAAAACTATAAAAATCATGTAGCAGTGAAGTAGAAGTAAAACATCAACAAACATCTGCTGCAGTTACACCTCATATCCACACGATGGCGGTATAAGCATTCAGCTATCAAGACATCGGTTTACCTAAGTAGTTCCAAGGTTGAAATTATTTTATTTAACTAGAATATTACACTTCTAAATCCAAGATACAGTATTGTGACACAAACAATGATTTATGAAAACATTAGAATTAAATGTTTATGTTAAAGCATGTCGATGAAACAAACTATGACTCTAAGATCTGCTAATATTAGCTGCTGCTAATTTTTTATTGCTAATATTATAGGCTAGTTGGATGACGCTGTGACTGAAAGGACTATAAGGACTTCTTATTCTTGCCTATTGTAACAGGGCTTGATACAAACGTCTTCAAATGGAAAACTTTTCAATCGTAAAACTGAGAATGTTTACAGTTCTACTATAAAAGTTCACAGTTCTACTATATGGCACCGAACTAGCCATGGACACAAAGATGTTATATCAGCTACAGTCACTGTTGCTGTGTGCAAAGTTGTGACCCTGATTTTTAGAGAAATCATTAAAGCCCCAGTCTGCCAAAAACAGACTATTTACAAATGTATGTAAACTTTTGACCAACTGTATAATTGTAAGATGGTATTGGCAGCTTAACCTGGACATTTTCCCAAATCCATCGTGGAATGTCGAAATCCAAACCTGCTTGATGCCACATTCCAGTTCAGACGTTCAGCTGCTGCAGTTTCTGAGGATCAGAAGCTCTTCACCAACACAGTGGCCTTCATCAGAACCTCAACAATCATGTCTTACCGAGTCTGATCTTTTACATCAGTCTCTGCCAAGATTTCATGCCTGTTGTGAATAACATCATGTTCTGATCCTTCAAGGACATGAGGGGCTGTTCACCTGGTGTGTGTGTGTGTGTGTGTGTGTGTGTGTGTGTGTGTGTGTGTGGTACTAAACTGGCACTCTGTGTGTGTTTCTTGTGAATAATTTGTGGTGGTGTGTTAAAGTGCTCATCATTGTTTTATGCATATTACACACCCTGTTTACATGCACTTATATTAGAAGGGACCTGATGGACCTACGGTGGGTAATTGAAGCTGAAGAAATCATTCAACCAAAAAAATAAAAATACAATCGACAAATGTCAGATGTTCTGTCAACCAGTCAGGCTCCTACGCAGACACACGATTGGCTGTATGTCTGTATAGTGAGTGAGGGTGGCTAAAACAGCACAGCTAACAAAGCTACGTTATGCGAACATCCCCTAGCATTCTATTATTGTTGTGTAAATGTTGTCCATTTTTTTGTTATAAAAATGCTTCTGTTCAACACTGTTTTTAAAAAATGTTTTATTGGAATGCTGGTCGATTTGTCTGGATGGGGCATGACATCTTTTCACCAGGCTTGGGTTCCTACACAGAGCCATACGTAGAGTGAACAAGGGTCCTTCAAAAAGTTTCAGTACTCAAGCAACAACCTCTTTCATCATGTCTGTACAGAAATAGTTTCTGGTTGCTGTTGCTGTTACATCATCATCTCCTGAAAATATTCTTCCTCTTTAACGTCTTTGACCTAAACCAGATGGAACCAAATAATCGCTCTATAAATGTGAGGAAACTTGTTCAAGGCCCTTTGAATGGAACTGCTTATCTTTAAAGCCTGTGCATATCTTAAAAGACTGATGGAGCGTTCAGAGTTTTTGCTCCATTAGGTGGGCGATTATCGAGCCGAGGTCCTCCTGCCTTTTTCAAACAGCAGACACATCTTGACTGACCGAGCAGAACATCACGCTCCCTTCATTTTTGGTTGAATTATTCCTTTCATTTAAAGTGTATCTGCCAGGTTGCTATTTGTTCATTGCTTCGGCTCTGCTGGCTTCAGATTGCACTTGTTGGGTTTGATCCAGGGTAAATGTTTCTCATGTGAAGCTTCTACTCGTGTGTGATACTCATTTCCATTTCTCCAAATATTATTATTTTTACATCACTGAGAAAAAGTTTGACTGCCAAAAAGGAATTTACAGTTGAAAGCTGTGTTGTATCATCATCTTGCCAAAAAAGAAAAAAAAACAATTGTTATTTTTGTTTTGAACCAAGATCTAACTATAATATTATATATAACCTATTCTAAAGATCTATCGAGCACAGTGCTATCGAATCCGATCCTGAGCTCTCATTTGTGATTTGATGTGATGTGTCTGAAGTCTTTGTACTTATTTTGTACTTTTCTCCACCTGTAGATGATTTTATCCAAGGTCAAATCTGATAATCAGACTTGTCAGTGCACCAGGACTGGATATTTAATTCTGTTCCTCAAGTGTTTCTCATGTTCTCCTCCGCAAAAGCTGCTAAAGTGTGCAGTCGGTTATTTAAAGAAATAAAAGAGTAAATGTTAATTAATTTAATGAATTCTTACAGTGTGACTGTGCATGTGTGATGTTCGCAATTTTCTAAACATAATAAATTTGATATTTTTACGTTTTTTGTGTTTTTATGTTTACTCTGAAACCACTTTTGTCAGTTTATAATGAACATTATTTGATTAATAGCACAGATATTTGTTTGTCTCAACATTTTCTGGTCAAATTAACATAACTTAGTCTTACACCATGTTTGTCAGAATTTATATTCAAAACGAGCTGCAGTAACAGCTTATATCCACACGATGGCAATATAAACTCTTAGCTATCCAGACTGCTGTTTAGTTCCGTCCCAGTGTTTACTTTAAAAAACAATTATTAGGAATCACAAATCACAAAGTATTAATGCACATTTGTTTACTAACCAACAATCAAGAAGGTTTTAAACCCATAAACGGTGGGAATAAATATTTTATCTAATCAGAAATGAATCCATCCATCCAGTTTTTCCACTAAAAACCTACACTAAACACCTGAACAGGTCAGCAGTCTGTTGCAGGGTACAGAGAAAACCCCCCGTCCAACCCCCCATATTTTGGGATGTTCAAGCATCATACATCCTAAAAAATCATCTTACAATGACAGTATTTGTGAATTTATATGGCTGGGCTGGGCATTGACTGATCGGTGTTCCGATTCATCTCCAGGCTGCTGAGAGAGCTTTTAAAATGGGATTGATGATCAGGATCTGAATAAATTTGTGTTAAATCTGGCCAAAAGGTCAAATCCTGGAACCGTAAATTCCTTTACCATTGATACCTTAATGAAACTCCTGGATTTTGAGCCTCCGTCCCATGGCTCGTCAGAGTAGCGATGAGGACCGGAGCAAGTTTGGTGCTGGAATGTGAGATGAGACTGAGCGGTGGGATTTCCCTGATCGCTGAGCGGAACATAACTGTTCTCGTTTATCACCTCCTCTCTCTGGCTCCTCGCCCAGCTCTCCTACCTGTCAGTGCCCCGCATGAACACTCTGGCCTGGCTCAGAGCCAACGGCCGTTTAAACTCGTCCCTGCTCCCGCCGCTCCATCATCGACTCATCCTGTCGAGATCCATCTTCGTGCAGTACCTGAATACTTCAGACAGCCGAGCGGTGCAGAGGAGCGAGGAGACACAGAGGAGCAAGCAAGAAGCAACTGATGAGAGACTAAGGATCACTCGATAGACTGAAGAGAACGGAATGGAGTGCATCTCCATTTTGCTCTTCACTTTTGAGAAGCTGAGACAAACTTTTCACCATCTTATAAACTTATCTGTGAGAAATTAGGAACCTCCTCTGAAAAAAAAGCATCCCCTTCTTTTAGGACTTCATTCTAAGTAAAAAATTGTCCTCTTTGAAACTCCACACTTTACACTACCTCTCTGATAAACTGATGTTGGTGGTGTTGCAGTTGGGGGCTCTGTGGTTAAGTTTGAATCTGCTCTTGCCCCATGGGGACTAAGGTGATGTACAACTACAACACGCTCGCCCGGGCATGTCCATTCATCACTCCCGGCCCCTCCCGCCCTACCCCATGCATCACTGACTGCTCGTCTCTATGCCCCACCCTCACATTGATGGGTCATGCTCCCTCCCTGTCTGTCGTCCACACACACTGTGGATATTTGAAGCCCTGCCTCACACCACTCGCCCTCACTAACTCATCATGGATCGATGTGTGATCAATGTTCACTTCCTGAATATCAACTGGGCACTCAAACTCGCCCAGTCATGATGAAGCGAGCGCTCAAGGGTCTTTTCTGCCTCCTCCAAGTCCCCAGTCATTTAGGATTCAGGTGTAACTGTGCAACAGCAGGATATACACCAAGAGGACAGAGCATGACTAAATGCTAGTAAAATGTCGTTCACTTTTATAATCCAATCCTGGGTGCTGGGCACCACTGGGCACCGCTGGACACCACGTTATGTCCGTATGTAGAGGCCTGTTGGCTTAATAGCCTTGCCTGACCCCTAAATATCAATATCACATTCTAATCGCTGATGGATTCCTTAACGCCAAGTTAACCCCAATCCCTTTTAGAACTTTTTGTCCTGTTTAGCCCTGTATCGTTCAATCTCTTGCTAAGTCATGTTTAGGATTAGCATGGTTCATTTGACAGTTATTTAGTAATACAGACATTTTCCATTTCGTTCTCTATTCTTGCAGAAATGAAACATAGGAGCCTAAACAATTTCCAAGTAGTGAAGTTACATGTGCTACGACAAAAATAGTCCCCTAAAATGTAATAAAGAGGTAATAAAACAATAATAATAATAAATTGAGTCTGAATCCCCTAAAGCATTTTGAAGTGTAGCAGTTTATTTCCCGCCCTAAATGACATTAAGATTTGGACCTTTTCCCGGGCATGAGTAATGCCACGCCGACGATTTGCAAATTGTGCCATCGCAGCTTTAACGAGGGTGCCAGCCGGAACCCAAATAAAGCACATTAATTAATTCCCTTTATTACAGCCAGCAGAAATATTTGCTGCAGACGAGTGTTCCCACCGTTCCCGCTGGCTCTCTTTATTTTCTGCAGATTGGCATCTTTTTGGCGCCTTCAGGAACTTCTGTTGGCATGGCTCACTCGAAAGGAAACGTTTGCTTTGGCCGAGCAACCAGCATCAGTCAGTTTAACATTTAGTGTAACTACTTTTGTGTGTAGTTAAAAGGTAGCATAGGTCTTTGTCTGGGTTACTTCTTACCGGTGTTGTGTAAACGTTTGAGCCTGTCTTTTGTTATTATTTTCTTTAATATTGTGGGTTTGTGTGTGTGTGTGTGTGTCTGGGGGGGGCACATACAAAACATGCAAATCTAATCAAACGACACTTGTTACGAGTTACAAGTTCATTCCTGTTATCTACGTCTGTCTTGCTTGTTCGTTTTCATTTATTACACAATTATACATTATAACACCCTCATGGATCATTTTGTCTGCATTCTTTTGGACTGTTGGAGGTAACCAGAGCATCTGGAGTAAACCCACACAGACACAAAGAGAACATGCAAACCCCACACAGAAAGGACCTCGAATGCTCCAACCATGTTACTCCCTACCTCGCCTCCATGCTGCTCGGTTCATTTTAAAAGAGCATCTGTTGAAAGTTTTTGAGTTTTAGTATGTTCTCCATACGTCTATTTCATCTATTTTCTGACGGGATCCTGGGTTAAACTCAGTCCTGATACTCCACCACGGTAGGTGCAGATTGTAGCATGTTCTGGAACACGCAGGGGACACGCCCGCTGATTTATTCTTCACATTAATGCTTGATGCCACGTGTGTCCTTGTGGCACTCATCAAGCGCCGGGCACTGTGCCATGCTCGCTCACACGCTACCGACAGCCGGGGACTTCAGATGGTTCGATGGATGGGTGAGGGGGAAGTCAATGGGAGAGGAGGGCAGGGGTGGTGGTGGAGGCTTCGAGGTTCATCCACTGTCTTTGATCTGACAGCTGATTGATGAAGCAAACTTAATGCCCGTCCCGAATCATTCGACCTTCAGAGACGCGCCCTCACCCGCTGATTCGCCATATTTAACATCACAACTTGTATCCGTAAGATAATAAATTAGACCACCATTCATCCGAGAGAGATGAGGGCCGCTTTTAAGGGCCCATCGGAGGGTTTTCCTTCCCTTTTTCGATGCTCTCAAGCAAACAGGGAACGTTCTCAGAACTTTCACTCAGTTTCTGAAAACGTTCTCCTATTAATTAAATATGGTTTAGAATGTGTTTTATGAATGTTTTATAACGTGTGATCGTCCACAGTATGAACAATTTAATATAATTGCCGCACTTGACCGTTTTGGTGATTAATTTTCTTATTTAACTCTTCAAAGCAGAATTAAATGTTGCTTTATAGCCACTGTAAAAACACAAAACCAGTTTAATCAGAACTCCAGGTTTTAGTTTTCATGATCAACAGGGGGCGCTCAAGTAGCACCGAAATCCAGCGCCAAGCTCTCGCTCCAGATGTGGCAACATTTTTATTGTACTTATGCATGTATTAAATGCATTTAAGTGTCGTATTTACTTATTAAGTATTTTATATTGATTTATTTATTAGTTACTTTGCATTTTTTGGATGTATTTCTATATTTAGTCTTTGTATTAATGATTCTGTTTATTAATCGTTTAATGATGGCACGGTGGCTTAGTGCTTAGCACTGTCACCTCACAGCAACAAGTACCAGATTCCATTCGAGGGTAGTGGATTGTTCTCCCGGTGTCGCTATGCCTTGCAGTCGGTGTTGTTTTGACGCATAGTTAGAAAAATTCTTAGGTGGGATTTTGCTGATTTGTGAAAGAAATATAAATTGGCCTTTATACTTCAAAACAACGCCGTTGGAAGCTACAGTACAGATCGTGGCTTAGCACTGAAAAAAGGCATTTAATTTTTCCACAATTTCCTAAATGACAGAACGCTGCAACGTTCCTGCTCTTTAATCCTCTCTCATTTATGAGGTTTTAATTAAATTCTATGAAAATAATTTACAATCCACTGCTTTACTATGTTTTGTTTTTTAAATAAATACCCTTATAAGAATCTCAGGGTGGTAGGGGTCTCAGGTGGGTAAATATTTGGGGATGGAGGTACGTCTCACAATAAGAGATTGAGGAAGAACAACAGAGAGAGAGAGAGAGAGAGAGAGAGAGAGAGAGAGATACCACTTCACTGGTCTCGTCTGGTCTCGAGGGTTCAGCAGCTTGGCCTGGCTGATTGGCTCCTCTCGAACCCTCGCCATTATTTCGGTCACGTACGTTGAGGTGAGGAGAAGAACATGCTACACACGGCGCTTTACTTACAAACTAATCTCCTCCTACTCCGCCTCCTCCACAAAACACCACCACTTATCTTCCCCCAACAATCTCATGCTCCATTCTCCTCTCCGGAGCACAGGCACCAGGTCCAATCGCTCCAAAAACACGCCCCCGCCGCCTCGCCCCTTATCCTACTGATTCTCATCACAAACATTTGGAACTTCAATTCAGAAGAGACTCAGATTAGAACGTCATCACCCCTCAATACCAGAACCCTACAAATCCTGAAAATCATCCTGCTGCACACACGAACGGTCCAGAAACCTTCACAGAGTCAAATCACCACAGTTTAGGCTACAGCCCAAGTCAAGTCACGAGTATTTAGGCTAGAGTTCAAGTTGGGTCCTAGCCGAGTCACAAGTATTTAGACTAGAGTTTGGGTAAAATCATGAGTATTTAGACTAGAGTTTGGGTAAAGTCACAAGTATTTAGACTAGAGTCTGGGTAAAGTCATGAGTATTTAGACTAGAGTCTGGGTAAAGTCATGAGTATTTAGACTAGAGTCTGGGTAAAGTCATGAGTATTTAGACTAGAGTCTGGGTAAAGTCATGAGTATTTAGACTA
>JAOTRQ010067713.1:0-23253 GCA_028565875.1 Hoplisoma paleatum
CTTCCAGACAAGTTGGGATATGCGAAGAGAAACATTTCATTGTACTGAACATCTGTATATGTGTAATGACAAATAACTTTTGATTTGACATATTTATTATTTATTAAGTCTAAATGCTACATGAATAGATGCAGCTAAACCTCACCATTTTGGATGGTTACTTTATATTTAATTATAAAACGGTCTGTGTCATATTTTAACCGTTGAAACCGTTTCAAATTGTTATGCACAATTCACAATTTGTTGATTTGTTTGTGGGGAAATTGTATTGTTCATTTTATACAACTTAGTAAACACTGAAATATTAACATTACAAGTGTTTCTTATTTAACACATGTCTAGCATAGACCAGTGTACAAAGTACGATCACAGTGAACCGAGTGATGTAGAATTTTGGTGCACATGACAGATGTTCCTAAAAAACCGTTTTGTCCTATTTTTAGAATTCTGGAAACATTTGAAGCTTTTTCCGATTTTGAGGAAATCGACGAGAATAATTTCACCCAAGTTGAAAACTGTCTGAAGGATCTTCTGCCGATGAACATTTCACACGGCATCGCTTTATGGAAACTATCCATGCAGATCAAGAAAGGGATCACAATCAACGAATCTGAATAAATTCAATCTGCATCATATTATCATAATCTTTATTCATGCTCTATATATTGCATGCTCTTAAAATGTATTTTACGCTAGTGCATAGTAATAAAAGTTTGCTACCTTTTTAGCCTAGTAGAAAAATCTAATAGAAGATTTTATTGCATTTTATTACTTTATCCACTGATTTTAATTACATTTGTTCTTTTAAGTTTGGGTCTTGTGATTAATACAATAGTGTAGTTTGTGTGTTTAGTTTATTAGTTTAACTTTAGAGATTTCTTTTGATTTATAATTTGCCAGTATTGGCAGTAGTTTGGCTTAAGGGTTATTCACAAATAAACATTGCATTAGAAACTGCCAATTGTGTACATGTATATTTTATATGATTTAATCATTGTTCGTCTAAGTAATGTTTTAAAAGAGTTTACATTTCAGATGTAATTGTAAACCTTTTCGACTGCATAGCAGGAAGTATTATCCCAAATTTTAATGAAACTTGAAAGAACATTACTATTTGTGACAGTTCAGGAAGGTGACATTTGAAAGATAGATGATGAGGAAGTTACTGCTCTCCAACACGAGTGTTGTAGTGTGTGAGTAATGTGTGTAGTAGTGTAGTGTAGTTTGAGTAGTGTGCATGTGCTGACCAACACAGAATTAGGACCTCCCCTAGTACCACCCCACAACCTGGCAAACCTCACCAGAGCCTCGTGCCAAAGGCGAGGAACTGTATGGATACAGTTAACTTAAGTTCCAAAGGAAGTGTTGTGTTGTTGGCTGCACACTTTCTCCCAGCTCTATTACATTTGATAAAAATTTACTTTAAGGAGGTTTTGTGTGAGAACTTTACAGACACTAAACGACCAACTGCTGTAGTTATAAATAAAAAAAATCAAAGAATTACTTTTGTATAGTTCGGAGTGAGTTGTGCATTTCTGCCGTAAGATAACAAAATATTGTGCTTTTTCTGTTCCATATTGGAAACACAGTCTGTACATGACAATTTCTAAAAGTAATAGCCTAAAGTGACGTAGTTCAAAGCCACGTATTGATAATGAGGCTTAAATTAGCGAGTATTAAACTAGTATTTATATGATAATGACTTCATATAATATTTAGATAATAAGATATTCTTTAAATGGCAGTGATTTTGTACAAAGAACTTCATGGACATGTTTTGCAGCACCCAAATACCTAATCTAACTCGTTTAAAAAGGAGTGATGTGAACCCTTGAAACTGTAAATGGATGATTTGCTAGACAAGAAGTAAAATGAAGTATGGTTTATATCTAAAAGCAGGGCTAATGTGTGCATTATTATAATCTAACGTGTCCACATTGTTGCTCGTTTGTTTATTTTGACGAGTGAATCGAGTTCAGACGTGCATCGACTCTCTCGGTGTGCGATTACTCTGGCGTGCCGCTGGGGGGCAGTTTGAATGCACAATGGCAGATCCAACAGGAGAAATAAAACAAGAGGATTCTTATCAATACAGAAAGAAAATAAAACATTCACCTGAAGAAGAAGCGCGATTAGAAAAACAACATTTCTGGAAAATCATCAACGCGTTTAGATATTACAGGTAGCACGTTAGCATGAACACGTACACACTCAGAGACACTCACAGAGTCCATAAATGCATTTTTAATCAAATAATGAACACATATTTAAAATATCTTAAAACGCTTTTTATTTATTTATTTAATAGTCGTGTGAACTTATTAGTTCTTAATATATAACGAGACATCG
The DNA here is from genome assembly GCA_028565875.1 of Hoplisoma paleatum. NCBI lineage: Eukaryota > Metazoa > Chordata > Actinopteri > Siluriformes > Callichthyidae > Hoplisoma > Hoplisoma paleatum. The sequence goes on from JAOTRQ010067713.1 coordinate 2,350, forward strand.
GTGCTCGGTATTCTCAATATTCAGGCCGAATATTAAACCGCCTCGTGTGCCCTATCTAGGCGCACTAGCTAGTGTAGAACTGAACCACTACAGTGCTACTTAGTGCACTACTTAGAAAACTTTGCGTCGTTTGGAGAGCACACAGTTTAGGTTTCGAGATGCCAATAATACGCAAAACTTAATGACTTTTATATTAATAAAAGCATTTAATTATCATAATTGTGATTATTTTATATCGCCAGTCTATTTATATGTATTGTAAGATTTATTTACATATAATAAATATTTGTTTTTCGAAAGAAATAATTATTTATGTGGTATAAATATGTAATAAACATTATTTATTACGTCACAAAAAGTGCACATGTGATTAACATAAGTAATAATTTAAGGGCGGCTTTATGATTAGAAGAAGGTAGCTGTGGGACGTTTGCATGTTCTCCCCGTGTTCGTGTGGGTGTCCTCTGGGTGCTCCGGTTTCCTCCTACAGTCCAAAGACATGCAGTCAGGTTAACTGGAGATACTCCCGTGTATAATACTCGATGGTTTTATTTCTCTTTACACAAGAACCAACATCGAGGAGAAGCTGAAGCGGTGCGAGCGGCACCTCGTCAGTATTCCCACACATCACCGGCTGCTCCTGTCCGGATTCCAGGCCAAGCTGGACGAGGTGCGACGCTGCGCCGGTCACAACCACGACGTCCTGCAGGCCATCGTACACAACTGCACACACATGTTCGAGAACATGGACTACGACCAGGACGTAGGTCGACCCCCATGTCGACATGTGTTGCTTAAAAAGTTGCGTTATTATTTATTATTTTTATTTGTTAGGACGATTTGAGGAAAGCCGGACCGTCCTCGACCTTCGACATGGACAAACTGAAGTCCACAATAAAGCAGTTTGTGAGGGACTGGAGTGACACCGGGAGAGCAGAACGAGATTCCTGTTACAAGCCGATCATCGAGGAGATACAGAAACGCTTTCCTCCTGAAACCTGGTGAGTAAAACAGAGTTACTCTGTAACCAAAAGTATCTGGACACTCGACCTTGTACTTATTATTACAAAACTATAAGGTCACACGATTTATTCTTCTAGACGCCTCGAGGAATTTCCTTCTCAGTAAACAAGATGCTTTTGTATCAGAGACTGATAGTCTGGCTCCAAATGGAATCGGACACGCCTGCTACACGCCGATGGGTCTTTTGATGTTGGTTTTTGTTTGTACTCCGCAGTGATGTCACTGAGGTGAGAGTCCTGGTACCCGGAGCCGGTTTGGGACGCCTGGCTTGGGAAATCGCCCACCTGGGTTACTCCTGCCAGGGCAACGAGTGGAGCTTCTTCATGCTTTTCTCCTCTCACTTCGTCCTCAACAGGTAGAAACGTGAAACATTCGGCCCATCTGGTCTCACTGCGGTTTACAAGATGTGACATTTACATTGACTTGAACCAGCGACCATCCGATTACTAGATCTAGTGTACTCAGTTCTGTCACATGACTTACATTACTTATTGCCCATATAAATAGGCCTAGTTTGACCATCTCTATAGAAAGTAATTAGTTATAAAGTAATTAAGGTTGCCTAGGTGACTATCAAGAAGGTTGTGGGTTCGAGTCAGGTCAAGCTTTACAGAGAAACGAGAGAAACAGAAATGTAAGGATTATTTAATACTAGAATGTAATATTTACAACAATTATTTGAGTAGTCAGTAGTCCTTGCTGTCTGAAGTTTAGCATGTTCTCTCCGGCTCTACAGGTGTGAAGAGACGAACGCTCTGACGTTGTATCCCTGGATCCACCAGTTCAGTAACAACAAGCTCTCCGGCGACCAGACCCGGGCCGTAACCTTCCCGGACGTCAATCCCCAAGACCTCCCGCTGGACTCGGACTTCTCCATGACGGCCGGCGACTTCCTGGAAGTTTACACCGACCCCGGTGAGTCCCAGACATGTAGGGGGAGCTCTTGGGAACACGGGAAGTTCCCCCTATGCCATGACCGGGGTCCACATATGTTTTATTATTAGAATCAGTTTTAATAAGTCAGAATAGAAATCTGATCTGAATTCCCGTTATTTGTCGGGCCCCCACAGACTCCTGGGATTGCGTGGCGACCTGCTTTTTCATCGACACCGCACACAATGTCCTCGACTACATAGAGACCATCTGGAACATTCTCAAACCCGGGGGCATCTGGATCAACATGGGTAAGTCGCGTTTAAAAAGGGGTAAATATACCTGAAAGAGCTCATGAGCAGAGATCTGGTTGCAACAGTGGCTCCTTGTGGCTGCTTGTGGAACTGCCGCAGGTGTTATAATAACCCGTGAGCGTAGCGTAATCTTGTGATCGTACCTCCAGGTTATATCTCATATATCGTTTATTCGTTTGAAGGTCCTCTTCTGTATCACTTTGAGAACTTGGCCAACGAGCTCTCCATCGAGCTGAGCTACGAGGAAATCAAACTCGCCCTCCTGAAACTGGGATTCCAGTTCGAGGTAAAAAGCACCAATCCATCGACACCCACTTGTGTCAAATATCCATCGTAAAGTGCATTAATGACGTTCCTTTTCCGTCCACTAGGTGGAGCGTGAATCTGTGATCACGACGTACACGGAGAACGAGCGCTCCATGCTGAGATACCTTTACGACTGCGTCTTCTTCGTGGTCCGGAAGCCCGTCGCCGTCGCCACCGCCGCCCAACCGGCCGGTCCCGGTTCACAGAACGATTCGGACGAGAAACAATCAGAAACGAAGACGTGACATCACATGATCCTGTACACGCCCCATGTGGGCGGAGCTCATGTCCATATATGGTCGTTGCCAGATTTTACAGGACGCTTTTTTAAATGCTTTTGTTCTATGAATAGAAGATTCACGACCGGAAGACGACGGCACAAACGGAATTATGTTTTTAATCGCGGGTTTCATGTGTGTGTGTGTGAAACCAATATTAATAGATTTTATAATAAAAACGAGAAATTAATTCGCCAGACCAGTGACATTTTTTTTTATTTCAGCAGGATTTAATAATAATTCTTATTAAAATGTCGTAAAACATCAATTATTTTATTCTTTTTGTTTTTTTTCTCACCAAAAACATGCCGTCAGGTTCAACACACTGCAGCTCCAGCATCATAGTACCGGTCCCAAGTCCGGATAAATAGGGAGGGGAGGGGGGCTCCAGATGCTCAGTTTTCCTCCCACAGTCCAAAAACATGCGAACGAGGTGAACTGGAGACGTGTCCATGAGTGTGTTTAATATAAACGTGTGTAAGAGAAGCCGTTTCTGTCATGAATGTAACCGAGGTGTAAATTATAATGTGAACAAACAATCTTTATTTTAAGTGTTTTGTTTTTTGGGGGGTTTATTTTATATTTACAATACGGTAAGTTTTGTTATTTTAATAGCTTATAATTAATAAAATGTGTGTTTTGTACTGTAATTCGGTTGCAGAATCAAAAGCGACCCTGGTCAGGTTCTGAAAGTTTTATAAAAAAACATCATTTTATTCCCCTGCACGTATCATCCAGCCACACGGGGGCGCTGTGTGCAGAAGTACACAAGTGCTCAGTAGTGGCGCGATCGCATCTCTCCGGGTCCTGTTTGCACCAGGAGGGTGCACCAGGGGTGCAGAAGTACCTGTACCGGGTGTGATCATGAGTAAGAGGCGCGCGCTGCTGGTGCACGAGCTTCCTCAGAAGAAGCCACGCTGCGTTCCCGAGGCGCAGCCCGGACCGGGACCGGTGCTCGCGCTGCACCGTGCGCGTGAGCTACCTGTACGGGCACCGGCGCACGTGCAAAAGCGGAGAAAGAGCTCGAGATGCTGCAGAGAGGAGGAGGAAGAGGAGGAGAAAGAGGTGCGCGTGCACGAGCACGAGCTGCTGGACCGCGAGCCGCCTCGGAAACTGACCGCGCAGCGCGTGACGAACTGCAACCGAGCTTCTGGAACCTTCTCAGGGGCCACGCGGTGCACCGAGCAGCACGCGGAAGGAACCCCCGCGAAAGCGCGTGCACGACGAAAGGTGAACGCTGACGTCATTTCGATTTAAGGTTCTAATGATAATTCAGTTTGGATTCGTTTCTAATCGAAGTAAAAGAAAACGAGGCGCAGTTTACATTTCTGTCCACACGAGGGCGCTGCAGCCTTAAGTTTGATTTTGAACTCATGAAGCGTGTGTTCCCGTTTGCATTCGCTGCTTTTGTTTCAGCCGCTTTATCTGGTCAGGATCGCGCTGGGAGCAGCTCCTCAGTAAATTAAAAACTAACAATAATCACAATATCTAAAGCGAAGTTACTAGAAAGTAAACAAAATAAGGCGCAGTTCACATTTCTGTCCACACGAGGTCGCTGCAGCGTTATGCTGAATTGTAAACAGAAACTAATTTTATCCATTTATAAGTTTTATTAATGTTCTTATTAGCCGTGATGTCTGGTATAGATCGTGCTGGGTCCTTAAAACCTTAAATAAATTCCACAATGTTATTATTTTTGAAAATTTTATAGTTGAAGTGACAAAAATAAAGGTGCAGTTCACATTTATGTCCACACGAGGTCGCTATAGCATAATGTCAAATAACACACATTGATACGTTTTTTTCTCCACACGATGTCGCTGCAACTTTACGTTGAAGTGAACACAAATTGTAGCAGGTTTTTATTAACTTCGTTTTTCTATCTGGTGTTTTCTGGTCAGGGTCGCACCGAGTCCGGGTCCGTAAACATAAAGGTGTGATTTACAAAGATAATCCTTTATTAGTCCCACAGTGGGGAAATTTGACATTTGACAAATACAAATCGGGAAACAAGTACAGACTGTTGTTCATAATTACTGATGGTACCTCATCTGTTTAAAACGTGTCACTTTTTTTTAGCCCGTTGATTCAGCCAATGGTCTCCTACAGGTGTAAAGACACCCAGTCCACCTCCTGATGTCCAGTCTGGATCTTCTGCTCTTTCAGAAGTTACACATTGCCAGACTGGATCTGAGATTTGTTTTCTTTTCATGATCAGACTGGACGTTTTTTCTCCCAATGGTGAATTATTGTCAAACCTGAATTCTACACTGGGGCTTTAATTGATGGGAAAAATGCACAAGCATGTTCCAGGGACTTGAACCCTGGCCCTTCATTTATGCATAACATTAAGATTTTGGACTACATAGATGTTGAAATGTGTGCCAGTGTTGTTTGTCCAATTTCTACTTTCATCCAAAGATGTTCAGTGGACCATGTGGAACAGGAAGTGGTCTTTTCTAAATTGTCGTTAGTATTCCGAACTACGTTGGTGGACCGGAATTTATTTATTATGCTACATTAATACACGTGTCAGCATTTACATGACTTCAGATGTCTTAAATTAAATTGACGTTACTCTTCCTTTCGCAGGTGCCACTCGCTAATCATGATGAAGATCTTCATCAGTACAACTCGTTCCAGTTCTGGAGGAACCCTCTTCCTGTGCTGGATCTGACTTTGCTGGACAACCCGTCCCGTCCAGACTCGACTCTGAAAGACATTGCAGAAGCCATGGAGACATGATGGAGGTGTGATGGAGATGTGATGGAGATGTGTGTCCTCAAAACGGTGGTCAGACTTTTTCAAAGCTCAAAGACTGAGTTCCATTTCTCCACTATACTGGCGTGAACAAGAAACCACGATTAATGATTCTAGTTCTGATTGGTGGATTGATTGTTGTATTCGTTGTTCCAGTTTGTTGCCGTATTTTAGACCCAAATCTAGAAAATTCTGATGTTCACGTTTCTTTCTTTGCCGCTCCAGCTGATCTCTTCTTTTCATCTGTGAAGGGCGTAGTCATGCAGACGCCAACAAGAAGCTCTGTTCAGCCATTGCCCCTCTCTCTACAGATAGACAGCCAGTCGTATGTCTGTGTAGGTGCCCAGATGGCTGATAGCAGAGTTGAGATTCAGACTTTACACAAAATGTTTGAGTGTTTTAACAAATTTTCATTCCATGTGCTTGGACATTTTGTAAAATGTTAATAAAACAATATAAAAACTTTTGAATGTTTTGTGGATTTATTTTTTATATTCTTTAAAATCTTGAGGCAGAAGCGTGTTCACAGACAGTTTTGACTTTCTTCAAGTGATTTGTTATATTTTCGGCTTTAGAATTCTCCAATTGGAATGCAGCCAGGCCAGTCTAACATCTGCCCCCTATGATGATGCAACCATGTCCTTACGAGCTGTGAGCATTGAAAGACCTCCACACACCACGACAGAACCAGATTGTCTTGGACCGTGTTGACATTGTGTATTTGTTCTGGAGTATTTACAGTTGAAATTGGCCTGATTGACTTTGAATGAGGGTTTTGGAAACCGTTAAGGAATCTGGTGACACTCAAGTATTTTAGGTGAGGTTTGAACACTTTACCGTTCTGAGAGAAGCTCGATTTCTAAGAAGTTTGGTTTATGAGTGCAGGCAGGTTGGAAAAAATATCACCACTGTCATGTGTGTTCATAAAACCTTAAGGTTTTTCTGTTAATGCTTTTTTTTATTGTGGTAGGCGGCACCACTCGAGAGACATAAAACCGTGAGTCAGTCTTTAAAGACCTTTGATCCAAGTAAAACATGAAAACAAGAACGAGAGATTTGTTTCAATTACAGTCGGTGATGAACCGGGCGTGAGGATCGTAGACGGCTCCACCAGATCCAACATGGTGAGCTTCACATTTTAATGTTTCTGATGATATTCATTTAAGTTACTTTGCTGATTTGTTTGGTGAACGATCGCTTAACCCAGAATGAACTACATTTCATGTTTTAATAAAATTTCACAGCAAAGTTTGAACGTTTCTAGAATATTCAAACACAACATTCCTTGAAATCTGCAATTTAATGGGGTTTAAATCATGTTTACAACTTTCTCTAAGGAAAACGTTCAAAGAAGGTTAAGAAAACTGAACAAAACCACGTCCGCACACCCAAAATGTTCCATTTTAGAACGGTTCTTAAAAACTAATTTTGTTAGTTGGGTTAAACCCAGACAACTTATTCGGGTTTTTAGTTTATAGACTTTAAAGTTTTTTTTCAGTCATCAGAGCAAAACATTAAAACAACACAAATATTAACGATTAAAAAACATCGAATCATATCGAAAAATATCGATTCAAGTCGACCGTTAAAATTCAAACGAGCAGCGCGTGAAGCTCCTCAGAACTTAAGCTCCGCCCACTTTTTTACTCCCGACTCGAGTCAAATCGCGTCTGTTAACATGCAGGTGAGTTTCTGTTCTATTCATAATAACAATATAATATTAATAATAATATAATTGCGTTATTAATATGTTCCTATAACCACCCATTTTGATTTTCTTGATGTTCTCAGAACGTTTTTATTTATTTTTACTGTAAAGATGAAAAACTCCATTTTCACTTCAGATTTTAAGAAAAGTTTTATTATAATATTAGTAAAAACATTTAACATTATTTCTTCTTTATGTACAAAATTAGATGTTTAATTGTTTTATTAGAACATTCCTTGTTTTATTTTACCCAGTGATTATATATAAGAGCGTTTATTATAAATGTTAAACGTTTATAGAAGGTTTTATTAACGTTATAGTGAGAACATTTGCTCATAACATTAGCAGAACATTTATATAATGTTTGTGTAACTTTCCTGTCAGCCGGAATGATTTTACAATAAAATAACTGATAAATGTTTGTAAATCTTTCTATTGTTTTTATCTCCAGTAAAACTTGTGCCGGCAGGATAAATAAATATCTGATCAAATAAATACTTTTTTATAATAAATAATTTATTGTTGTTTTTATTTTATTGACGGAACCGTTTTGCATTTCTTTTTAACCTTTTCATACATATAAATATCTTACTTTAGTTAAAATTTACAATATATTTGTTTTTATTTACTGCTTAACATTTTTTTTATTACATTTTATTTGTGTTTTATTTTTAACGACTTTTTTTAATAGATGCGTTTAACTTACTTTACAGTTTTATTGATTCCTTAAATAGTTTTTTTTTACTGTTCAGACACATTTTTTATTATTATTTCATAACAAATTGAAAATCAGGTTTGAAACTTGACTTGGTGGCTGGATCAATAATCAGAAGGTCATTGGTTCAAGCCCCACTTCTGTCAGCTTGTTTCTGTTGGGCCCTTGAATGAGGCATTTAACTCTCGAACTGTTTATTGTAACTAATGTCCGTTTGTATAAAGGCGTCCTGAATGAGGAAAATATAAACATTAATGTAAACTTGACATGATTTCAGTTCTTCGTGCCAGGATAAATAAGAGAGACTTTTAATCTCGGTCTGAAGTTTTGAGTTAGCGAGCGATAAATAGACGTCATGAGTCCAGGAGCCGAAGTCGTGATCAGATGTTTCTTTTCTCAGGCTGGAACGTCGTGGATCCAGAACACCTTCCACAAGAGGGAGTGTGTGAGGTTCATTCCGGCGTCGCGGGATCACCACAGGTTCTCGTCACCATGACAACACGTGTTCAGTTGCCTTCGTTCTCTTACATGAACTTTTTTTTGTCTTTATTTTGGGCAGATGCTCTCCTGTTTGCCTCGTCTGCCAGAACCTTGTCAGGTAACTCGTGTCCTCATGGATGATAAATAAAAAAAAATTCGAGTCCCTGGTTGATTTAGAGACCGTTTGGATTTCCCCCGGTTCTCCCGGTGCAGGTGCTGCTGTGGGCGGCTGATCGGCGAGCACCTCGACCTCGACTCCATCGCTTGGCCTCCTCCTTCGGCTGATGAGGAGGTTTGGGACGTCTCCCGGCACACGGACGCCAGCCCCACCGATGCTTTCGGCTCGATCCACTTCCAGGGCAGCACCAACCGTTCCTGCCGCGCCAAGGTTCGTAAAATATGTGGACACCGGTCGAGACACAGCTTGTTGGATTGCCAGGACTTATTATTGATGAAGGGTCCCAACATGTAGTCCATTACACCTCCTGCAGTTCGTGCGTCTGTCCAGCGACTCCAAACCCGAGCAGCTCCTTCACCTGATGCTGCGCCAGTGGAACATGGTTCCACCCAAGCTGGTGATCTCGGTGCACGGTGGCACGGAGAACTTCCCTCTCCCCCTGCGAGTGGGTCAGGCGTTTAGCAAGGGCGTCATCCGGGCTGCCGAAACCACCGGCGCCTGGATCCTCACCGACGGCTTTAACACCGGTGTGTGTGTGTGTGCGTGTGTGTATGCACAATGTTCCGAACCTGCTGAGTTTTTTTTTTAATTGTCGTTTATGTGTCCGTGAAAGGCGTGTCCATGTACGTTGGGGACGCCGTCAAGGCTTACGGGACGCACGAGCGCCGGAAGAGGCACGTGGTCGGGATCACGCCGTGGGGCCTCATCGAGAACCACAGCGACCTCATCGGGCGAGACGTGAGCATAACACATCCACACTAAAATATTTCCCAGAGTTTCTGTGGTTCTGTTTAATGGTGCTCATGTAAATAAGGATTGACTCACGTCACTCATCAGAAAGTGCACAGAACTGCCCAGGTGTGTCAGCGGTGCGACTATTAGCATCGGCTGTCCACAGTCAATCCAGCTTTCTGTCAAACTCTGACATGTAACGGAGTTCCATACAGTCTATTATATTTGTAAAACAGTATCGGGCCCCTAAACGAGACACGTGAACGTCTTTTCTCTCTCGGATGGTCCCCCAGGTCCTGAGACATTACCAGACGCTCGGGAGTCCGCTGAGCAAGCGCTCCAGTCTCAACGGGCTGCACTCTCACTTCATCCTGGTGGACGACGGAACTCTGGGTAAATCGGGAGGCCAGCAGGAGCTGAGGAGGACGCTGGAGAGCTACGTCCACCGCCAGAGGATCCACCCCAGTGAGTGTGTGTGTGTAAACAGACTAGAGAAACCTGAGGGGCACTCGGCCTGTGTGTGTGTGTGTGTGTGTGTGTGTGTGTGTGTGTGTGTGTGAGAACCCGAGCCTACAGAAACATCCCGTTCGTTCAGTGGGGGATCTACTGGTGTAAATGTGGGCTGTGGGATCTCCATCGGGACCGACCTCAATCCATGAAGGTCACCCGCCGAGCACTTTATTAGGAACACCTGTCAGGAACAGCACACACACACACACACACACACACACACACACACACACACACACACACACACACACACACACACACACACACACACTGTTATATATATTATACACACAGGTGTATGATATAAAATAAACAGTATTCACAACATTTTTTGCACTTAAAATTATTGTTGTTGTCTTTATTATTTGTCTTTTTATTATTTTATTAAAATTATTGGTATGTTTACAGACATATAAACGTTCTATAGTGAAATAAATGTATATTTTGTTCATATTACTTTATTGTTTGTGTTGTGTGGATCACGTATAAAACAAATAAACCTGGATTTTGTTTTATTTATTGTGTGCTTGGTTACTGCCTCTATCTGTGTGTGTGTGTGTTATTATTTTTAGGACTGGGCCAGAGAGTCCCCTTGGTGTGCGTGGTTGTTGAAGGTGGTCCGGCGGTCCTCTCTACGGTCCTGGAGTACGTCAGCAGGTCCCCTCCCATCCCCGTCATCGTATTCGAGGGCACCGGCCGGGCGGCCGACCTGCTGTCCCTCATCCACAAGCAGACGGCGGTGGACAGGTCAGTCATCGTGTCCTGCAGCAGCACGTGTGTGTAACGTCGTCGCCATTGTCAGGCGTCCACGTACTTTTGGCTATGTGTCGTGCGGACATGCAGAATGACGTGAATGTCCCGTCGCTATAGGAAACTGGACCCGCACATCAAGGAGGACTTCCTGCAGCGCATAGCGAGCGTCCTGGACGTGGCCAGAGCCGAGGCGCTTCGGCTGTTCGACCTGCTCGCGCGGTGCATGGAGCACAGAGACGCGGTGAGTATCCACGGCGCTGTCGGCGACCTCTGCTGACAAGAACGAATACCTGCATCTAGATGCCGAATAACGTAGAGCAGTGCTTGACTCTACATACGCGATACAGATCTCCGGGAACCGGTTCTTTCATCTCGAGCACATCTTGACCTTCAGATACTCAATGTTCCACCTCGACGTTTTGTGATGTCATAATTGAGTGCTACTTTGGGTCCGTTTCTTGCCTTTTTGCCCTCAGTCTATCCGTCCGTGTTTGTTAGTAAACAGCAGCTGTCTGTCTACACGTGTGTGACGTATATTAACGGTTTCCAGGTCGATTTAAGTCACGCTGACCATCGTTACATTACAGTTCTTCTCACTTCTGTGTCCCGATCGATCCTTTAAACTTCCGCTTAGACATGTACAGAGAGAGACGACTTTACCTACAAGCGTGCACACTTTATTGTTATGATGGCTACAGTGCTCCACGTTTGTATTTTACGGTCTAAATCTGTCCCAGCTCGTCTGTTCCGTTGTGTATGAGTGTATAACTTTTTTATAATATTTATGTAATAAATCTTTATTTTTTGTTTATTTATTTGTTTTCCTGGTGCTTGTGCTTGTAGATCAGCATTTTCGACTCCGAATCCGAGGACCACATGGCCGCCGATGTCGCCATCCTAAAAGCATCACTGAAAGGTACCGGTCAGAATTAGGAACGTTCTCATGTAGCAGGAAGGTTCTGTTGACCCTGTGGACTCCGTACGAGCAGGTTCGCCGGCGGAGCAGCTTAGCGTGACGTTAGCGTGGGACCGAGCCGACCTGGCTCAGGATCACGTGCTGGTGTACGGTCAGCACTGGAAGGTATGACACTCACACATGCGACCGATCGCCATGTGTTGTTGTGCGACACGCTAAAGCTCTCCTGTGCCGCGGCGTAGGTGGGCGCTCTGGAAGACGCCATGTTGAACGCTCTCCTGATGGACCGCGTCAGCTTCGTCAAGCTGCTCATCGAGAACGGCGTGTTAATGAAGCACTTCCTGACCGTGTCGCGTCTGGAGGAGCTGTACAACACGGTAGCACCATGTTCAGTACCTTCATGCTAGCCAGGCTAGCGTATGCAAACTACTGTAAACACTGAAACGCACCAAATCTGTCGTTATGGTTACGGTCCGAGAACGTCTAGGAGTTCTGAAGAAAGAAACGTGACTTAGCATTTAAATGATTTGACATATTCCAGCTTTATTCTACTACAATTAAACACTTTACAACACCATTAGTTACAGAACACAGTCTTAAGGGCGTCGCTCAAGGGCCCAACAGCAGCAACCTAGCATTGGTGAGGTTTCAACCAGCATCCTTTTGGATCACTGGTCCTGTTCCTTCACCACTAGACTACGATGTATTTGCACTCATGTGATGTTTGTTGTTCGTCTCGTTCCCATAGCAACAGGGATCCTCGGATCATTTCTTGTGTCACATCATCGAGGACACCAAACAGGTCCGAGCTAACAACACGGCGTCAACAATCGCCACAGATTTCTGTCTGTAAAAACCACAGCCGGAGTCTCAGGTCTGGAATTTGTTTGTCTTCAGTTTCGTCTTCCTCGGGGCTACAAGATCTCACTGATCGACATCGGCATGGTGATCGAGTACCTGATCGGCGGAGCTTATCGGAGCACGTACATGCGCAAGAATTTCAGAACCGTCTACAACCGCATCAGCACCGCGCTAAAGGTCCGTCCGGTCCGTTTGGTGTGACTGTGGACGTGGTCTGTATCACCGAGCTCGTTCTGTGTTGGTTAGGAAAGCAGTCGGGAGGATTCGGCGTCCTCGAGGTCCGAGCCGGACGTCACGGAGACGGATCGACCCCAGTCGCACTTCTTCAGGACCGCCGAGCCCTACAGACGGCGGGTCAGGACTCTCATCCTTCACCTCTCCGTCTCGGACCTGAAAAAAAATGATCATAAACAAACGCGTTTCCTTTTCCTGTTCAGGAGAAGTCGTCGTCTTCTTCTCACCGTGGTGCTGAGCCATCGGCGGCGGCGGCTGCGATGGCGGCGACGGAGCTGAGCGGCTCGTCGTTGTTCGTCTACAGCTTCAACGACCTGTTCGTGTGGGCGGTGCTGAAGCGCCGCCAGCAGATGGCGCTCTTCCTGTGGCAGCACGGCGAGCAGGCCATGGCCAGAGCCGTGGTGGCGTGTCGCCTGTACCGCGCCATGGCTAGCGAGGCCAAGCAGAGCAACGTGCCGGACAGCGTCGCCGACGAACTCAAGAAGTATTCGCTGTAAGTCCGAGTAACCAAAAGTGGTCAAAAGTATCCGGACGCTGGAGTGCCCGCATGTCGCTTCATCTTAAAAATGATTGTTATTGAATGTAGAGAATCGATTTGTATCGATTCTTGTTGAATTGTTTTACCACTTGTACTTTTAGTCATGTAGCGTATGGCAGTTTGTTTTAGCTTTTACAAACTTTGGCTCACGGTTCTACCTTTTCTAGAGAGTTCGGTCAGCTGGCCGTGGATCTCCTGGACAAGGCCTTCAAGGAGAACGAGCGCATGGCGATGAAGCTCCTGACCTCAGAGATGAGTGACTGGAGCAACTTCACCTGCCTGCAGATGGCGGTAGCGTCGGGCCTCCGGCCGTTCGTGGCTCACTCGTGCACCCAGATGCTCCTCACCGACCTGTGGATGGGGCGGCTGAACATGAGGAAGAACAACTGGGTCAAGGTAACGAGGTTCCGAGGTTCAGAGGCGCTGTTTAATATCGCTGTATCGAACCCGATGCTCTTATTTCCTCTCTCACCACTCAGATCGTCGTGAGCATCCTGCTGCCCGTCGCCATCCAGCTCCTGGAGTTCAAGAGCGAGGCCGAGATGTCACACGTCCCCCAGACCCCGGAGGCGCTGCACTTCGGGAGGGACCCCGGGAACCTCGGGAGCCCCGAGAACCTCGGGAACCCAGGGGCTTTCCAAGCATCGGGGGCAGTTCAAGCAGTGAGCAAGTCTCAGTGTGACCTGTTATAAACACGATATGCACCAAGAATTGATGTTCCAGTTTGATAAAGCAATATTCACTTTAAACACTAGGGGGCGCTGCAAAATTGATATGGCGCCGTTTTTTCTGTAGGATCCGAGCGATGCTGAGAGAGGAGCCACCAGCGTGGGGCGCCGGTCCAACCTGGTCGCTTGGTGGTTACCGTGGACCAGGAAGCTCTACGACTTCTACAGCGCACCGGTGGTCAAGTTCTGGTTCCACACGGTGGGTCCGGTGTCGCCCTGTTATGTTATTATACACTACAGGGTCAAAAGTATGTGAGCTGTTCCGATTCATCCCATAACTGTAGAGGTTCCCTGTCACTAGTTCATCAGTTCATCAATGAACTTTCATGTTTTGTTGACGTTTCTGGTGTGTCTCGTAACACAAGTGTATGTGTGTGTGTGTGTTTAGTTGTCGTACCTGACGTTCCTGGCGCTCTTCTCCTACACCGTCCTGGTGCGGATGGAGGCGCGACCCAGCGCCCCCGAGTGGCTGGTCATCATGTACATCTTGTCCACGGCCGTGGAGAAAACCAGAGAGGCGAGTTGATCGTTGTGTGTAGTGAGCACTAGAGTCTAATGGTTAGGGGGACAGGACTAAGGGTGCAGGTTCAAACCTCACTACTCCTAGGTCGCTTCTGAACACATGAATTCTGGTCCCCTGGCATCCTGCAGGTTGTGGTGTCGGAGCCCCGGCGCTTCAGTAAGAAGTTGAAGGTCTGGTTTAGTGAGTACTGGAACGTTAACGATTTCGTGGCCATTCTGCTCTTCTTCACCGGCGTCGGTCTGCGCTGGTACACCGGCGCGGTTCGAACCGCCGGCCGACTCGTTTACTGTCTGGACATCATCTTCTGGTTCGTACGTCTGCTGGACCTGCTGGCCATCAACCAACAGGCTGGACCCTACCTGACCATGATCGCCAACATGGTACCCTTTCGTTCATTCATTCATTCACTGATGAATTCATTGATGTGTTTATTTATTCTCATGTCTGACAGATGAAGAACATGTTCTACATCGTGGGGATCATGGGAATCGTCTTGGTGAGCTTTGGCACCCCCCGGTGGTCCATCTTGAAACCTCACGAGGATCCGTCGTGGGAGCTGCTGATGCAGGTTCTCTTCCAGCCGTACTTCATGATGTTCGGCGAGGTCTACGCCGGCGAGATCAACCGTACGTCCCCCACGTGGACCCCCCCCCCTCCCGGCCACTCGAACCCCGACGGTGCAGGACCACATAAACCCGTCTGTCTCCTGTGTCTCACGCAGCTTGTGAAACGGATCCCGATTGCCCTCCTGGTTCGTTCCTCAACCCGCTGCTGCAGGCCGTCTATCTCTTCATGCAGTACATCATCATGGTCAACCTGCTAATCGCCTTCTACAAGTAAGTCCTTCAGACTCGGTTCCACCGTGAATTGTTGATGCCATGGCGGCGGTGGAGAAATGCTTTAACGCTTACATTTATATCCCGACAGTAACGTTTACGTCCACATGAAGACCATCTCCAACAAGCTGTGGATGTACAACCGTTATCGCTTCATCATGACCTACCACAAGAAGCCCTGGCTGCCTCCGCCGCTGATCCTCCTGAGTCACGTGACCTCGTGCGCGAGCGCGGCGTGGCACAAGCACAGAGGCGCATCCAGACTGGCTCGTGACTCCAGCCTCAGTGAGAGTACTCAGATACTCAGTGAATATACGGAATGTGGAACCCCAATGTGCAAAGCTGTAATCAATGCCGATAGTACCGCATCCATGCCGTTACTGGTGCCCGTCATGACTGGAAATCGAGTGCTCGTACCCAATCGAATCTTTCTGTTCCTTCCAGAGTTGTTCCTGGCTCCGGATGATCTAAAGAAGCTGCACGAGTTCGAGGAGCGATGTGTGGCCGGATATTTTCGAGACAAACGTCAGAGTCAAAACAGCAGCCAGATTAACCGGATCCGACACGCCGCAGACAAGTACGTACCACACCCGGCTACTGACCGACCCTGGCATGTGTCCTTCTTCTTTAGACAATCACTGCTGTAGCACATGAGCCATGCCCTGATCTCTGGGCTCTTCCACGCACTATGTAATAGCTCAATAAAAACTCCGGTGCGTGATCCCGGTGGATGGGTGACTCCATGTGTGTGTTTTGGCAGGGCTGAGGAGATGATGGGCACCATGTCCGAGGTCTCGGAGAAGGTCCAGTTTATCCAGGAGAGCCTCCAGCGACTGGACTCTCAGCTCGGTCAGCTGCAGGACCTCTCGGCTCTGGCGGTGGACACCCTCAAGCTGCTCTCGGCCTCCGACAACAGGCAGCAGGAGGTCGAGCTCCTGGGCCAGAGTCGGCACTTCCAGCAGCTGTCGCACAGCTGGAGCCTCCGGGTGGGCGGGACAGTTACGCCCAGCAATGCCCCTCCGTCCCCCAAAGCATACCGGAGCACCCCACCTTCGCTGCTCCGTCTGGCCACGGGAAGGGCACCCCGCGCTTCCATCGAGGACAGCGACAGCCGACTCCAGTGGGTGCTGGGAAATCTGGACACCGAGCCTGGCGCGACCAGGCGGCGACTGGGCGGAGATTCATCCGCCGGGCTCCGCCTCTCGCACGGGTCACTACCGCAGCTGTGGCCAGACCTGAGCGGGTCCCCGGTCCCGTCATGCGGCAGCTCCGTCACCACCGTCTGGGCCCACGACACCCGGGTGGATTCCATGGAGGAAGAAGAGGAGGAGGAAGACGACGTTTTCTCCGACACCGATAAGGGCATCGTGAACCCAGCGTTCTGCGGCGATAGCGATTCGGCCACACCTAAAGCCGGCCGCTTCGGACGGAAGTGGTCTTTCGCCATGGAGAGGGAGCTGCAGCATTGTCGCTCACTGTCCGCCAGCGTGGAGACTATGGCCTCGACCCTGGCCAAACGCAGCACCTCAGGAGGTGACGTGTCGCCCCCCGCAGGCCTGGAGCACAAAGGTAATTCAGAGCGAAGTCGATAAAAAGGATGTGACGATTTACTCTGGGCAAACGTCTTTTTTATTTATCCAGCATCCAAGACTCTAGCGAGGAAACGCTCGTTCGGCAGGAAGTGCGTCAAAATCAAGGAAGGAGAGACGACCAACGTGGTGAGAACACAACAGCAAAACATCTAAACATCGTCCGTACCCACGGCTGCACGTGTCCTAACCGTATCGCGGCGTGCGTCCCGCAGGTCAGACGCCTGGACCGGAGTGTCCACATCCGCGACTCGTTCAGGAAGAGCAAGAGGAAGTGGAAGGGGATGTCGGGACGTAAAGTCCGATCGTCCGCCAGCCTCAGCCAGCTGAGTGAGTAAGATCACGAGCCTCGAGCGAAGAACGAGGCACTGACCTTTGACCCGTTGCTCTTTCCTTTCCCTCTAGACTCCGATCATGTGGATTTCCTTCAGAAGTCGCTCGCGTTGAGTCAGGTGAGAGGGAAGTTCACGTTCACGAATATGTCACGCACCCACCATCGCGCTTCGCGGCGGGTGTAAAGAGCTCTCAGATCAGCGCTAACGTCAGCGCCGCGGCTACTTTTCAGGCCACCAGAAGCACCAGCCAATCGGCTTTGAGCAGCTGGGCACGCTCAGTCAGCCGCCGGTCGTCGTAAGTTAATAACCTCAATAATTTGAGTGGTAAAGATTTCAGTTTATTTCCGTCCTTGTTAAAAGGTTGCTTTCTGTTTCCCAGCGTGCAGAGTTGGGTAGCAGGCGAAGGTAAAATGATCACAGTTATTAATAAGCATTTTGTAAACCACAGTGGGACCAGATCGGCTCCCTTTTGTTTTGTTTTGGTGCCTCTGAACTCTTTTAGCAGCTCGAGGTCCGGTGTTCCAGAGCAGCGAGGACCTGGACCCTCATTATTCAGGTGAGTTTTCTCTCTCTGTCTCTCTGTCTCTCTCTCTCTCTCTCTCTCTCTCTCTCTCTCTCTCTCTCTTTCTCGCCGTGTGATTGACAGGTGTCATGTTTCCGTTGCAGCCATGGAGAGGAACAACCTGATGAGATTAGCACACACGATCCCGTTCACACCCGTTACCCTGCTGGGTGAGAGACCCGGACGCCACTTTATCATCCACAAAATACTCATTCTGTTACAACGTCTAATGTTATTGTGTCAACACACACACACGCACACACACACACACATGTAGATACACACTCACCAAAACTCAAACACACATACACACACTCATATGTACACACACCATACATACATACATACGCATAAATGAACACACACACACATATTCATACACACACTTAGATACACACAAAGACATATAGATACACACACAAACACACGCTCACTGCATATATAGATATAGATACACACACACACACATACACACACTCAATGCATATCTAGATTACACACACATAAATGCACACACACACACACACACACACTCACCGCATACATAGATACACACACATAAATAATGTTCAATAATTGTTAGTTATTATTTATATTTAATTGGTTTTTATTGTTTGTGTTTATTTTTCACGCTTTATGTTGCTTCTTTTAAAATAAAATGATTATAAATGTCAGAATAATTTCTCATCTGCTCCTCCTGCAGGAGGGGAGGAGGTGTGTATCTACACCCTGGAGGAGTCGGACCCGGACTCCGCCCTCTCCAGCACCTCCTGGTGGTGTCAGAAGGGTCACGCAGCCGTGCTGCAGCCGGTCTCCGAGCAGGAGGGGATGCTGGACGGGGGGCTGAGACGCGCCCAGCGTGTGCTGTGCACCTGGGCCGAGGGGGACGTGCTCAAACCGGGATGTGTGTACGTGGTCAAGGCCTTCAGGGACGAGGTGGTGCGGAACTGGACCACCGAGTTCCCCGACAACACCGCCCTGCAGCTGTGCTTGAGGGTAAAAAAATCTCTGTGTCTTCAGTTGTGTCCACTTAACTGTTTATTTAAGCTGTGGTCAATTTAGCTGTGATTTATGAACTGTTTATTTTGCTGTGTTTCATAAAATGTGTTTAATCAACTGTGTTTTTTTAGCTTTGTTTTCTTTTAACTGTGTTTAACTGTTTATTAACAGTGTTTAATTTACTTTGTTTATCAACTGTGTTTATTTTACGGTGCTTTTTTTAACTGTGCTTGTTTATTTAACTGTTCATTTTGCTGTGTTTAATAAAATGTGCTTAATTGTCTGTGTTTATTAACTTTGTTTCTTTAACTGTGTTCATTTGTGATTAACTGTGAACTTTTTATTGACTGTGTTAAATTTACTGTGTTTAAAACATGTTTCTTAAAATGTGTTTCTTTGACTTCGATAGTTTATTAACTGTGTTTATCAATCGTGTTTCTTTAACTGTGTTTAATTAACTGTGTTTATAAACTGTGTTTCTTTAACCATGTTTCTTTGTGTTTTACAGTTTATTACCTGTTTATTAACTGTGTTTATAAACCATGTTTCTTCAAGCGTTTAACTGTTTATCAACTGTGTTTTTTTACACTGTGCTTCTTTAACTGTGTTAAACTCCTGTAGGAGATCCAGCAGCAGCGAGCGGCTCAGAAACTGGCCCAGATCTTCGACCAGGTGAAACCCAGCAGCGTTCCTTATTCTCTCAGGTGAGTTCAAACCCGGTGACCCCGGGGTGCTCCGGCTGTTCACCCCAAAAACGTGTGTGTGTGCGTGTGGGCGTGAACGTGTGTGTGCGTGTGGTTTCCCCAGGTTCCTGGAAGTCTGTCTGCTGTGGTGGCAGGCTGAAGGTTGTTGGTTGACCGTGGAGAGGAACATGAGCGGAGACTTCATGAAGTACAACAACAACACAGGAGAGGAAATCACGCCCTCCGGTGGCCTGGAGGAGACCGTCCTGGCGTTCTCACACTGGACTCACGAGTACACGGCCGGGGAGCTTCTCGTCCTCGACCTGCAGGGTGTGTGCACGACACCCAGCGGCACGACTCACATTACACTCTGCGTTTATAATGGGGTTAAATCAGCATGTGTTTAATTTCAGGCGTCGGGGCCGAACTGACCGACCCGTCCGTGATCCGAGCCGACGAGAAAAGGTCTCACACACATGCTTTTGGACTGTGGGAGAAAACCGGAACACACACTCACACACACTTTTTATTAACGGTGCAGTTCATCGTGGTTGTTTTTTGTAGCTCGTCTGGACATCTGCTGTTCGGACCGGCAAATCTGGGCGAGGACGCCATGAGGAGCTTCGTTCACAAACACACGTGTAACTTGTGTTGTGAGAAACTGGGTCTCTCAGGTGAGGATGGGGTCGCGTCCCGGGTCAGAATGTTTATATTTCTGCTTAAATCTCACCACGTTTCTAATAAAGTTGCTTCTCGACAAACTAGAGACGTGATTTTATTGAACTTTATTTCTGCCAGAATCATAAAATCAAGAGGAAATCAAATCTTTTGATTGTACAATAAATAAAATTATAATAAAGTTGTTCTAATATCTGCTGTATTAAGATTCATCGTTCAGATTATTTTAGACACTCGGTAACGTTTGTTTTATTAATCAGATATTATAATTATTAATGTCTTATCAACTAAGTATTTATCCTGAATCTGTTAATTGTGTTTGTGTATTTATGTGTGCGTGTATCTATCTCTCTGTGTGTGTGTGTGTGTCTCTGTATGTGTCTTTGTGTATCTGTGTGTATCTCTGGGTGTATGTGTGTGTATTTGTGTTTGTGTGTATATCTGTGTGTGTGTCTGTGTACGTGTATCTGTGTGTGTATTGTGTGTATATCTGTATGTGTGTATTGTGTATGTGTATATCTCTGTGTGTATTGTGTATGTGTATATCTGTGTGTGTATGTGTATATATGTGTGTGTATTGTGTATGTGTATATCTGTGTGTGTATTGTGTATGTGTATATCTGTGTGTGTATGTGTATATCTGTGTGTGTATTGTGTATGTGTATATCTGTGTGTGTATTGTGTATGTGTATATCTGTATGTATGTGTATATATGTGTGTGTATTGTGTATGTGTATATCTGTGTGTGTATGTGTATATATGTGTGTGTATTGTGTATGTGTATATCTGTGT
>JAOTRQ010067714.1:0-12790 GCA_028565875.1 Hoplisoma paleatum
TTTTATGTGCATATAAATGACACATTTACACAAACGTGACTGGTGCAAATCTTTTGTGTCTGTGTCACTCCCTGTCAGAATCTCACTTCACTTTCACAATAGCATAAACACGTATTACGTATAAATATGTCTTGTCATACAGCCCTTTAAAAAAGGTCAACCATATCAATAATTGTAACAAAAAACAATTACAACTCCGATCTGGAGTAATACAGTTTACATCAGACACCCTGAAACTGCAGTAATAGATTACAATATTTGGTGAACCCTTCAACTGCTTTTATATTTTCGATAAAGCATGATTGCCTATAAATAAATATGGTACTAAAACAGCAGTATTACATTAAATTATATTGCTTAAATATAATTACATCAATCAAGTTATTATGAGCGGAAATATCATCATCATGATTGAAGAACAATTTAAAGTATATGCTGAGGCATCGTTGTCATGAAAACTTCAAACGTCACTGCAGTAAAACATTATTTATTGCTCTAAATCCCTTACACTTTTCAGGGGCACAACTTGGTCAGAACCTGCGAGCTGATCTTGTGCTCAAAATTTTCTGCTTTATGCTTTCTGGATGCAATTTACAACCCGAAGACCTTCACACTCTTCAACATACATTACAGATTATAGGTTCTGACAGCAAACCCTATTTATTTAGTTCATACATTCACAATTGTTCCATGATAACTGCCCTTCTCCTATCCTGCTTTGAGCGTTGCTATTGTGTAAAATGGTGGGAAATTCCAATACACAAAATGCAATCAGAAAATATAGAGAGCACACGCCCAAGCATGTTAGTTGTGGGGATTACCTTTCTTGCTATTTGCTGTACAGCAGCCTCTGCAATTCTCAGAAGACTTTAAACTAGGCGTTACACCACACACAGATCTGTGTCAATTGTACCACAAAAGGAACAGACTTTCAGAGATTGTTCCAAAAGGTGTTATATAGGGCAGAGGTCAGGGTTCTGCTCAGCTTAGATAAACCAACAAAAATATTTATCATCTAGAAAACTATTCTTCAATTATATTACAAATGCCAGAGAGTAAATTGTGGTTTATAAGCTGCAAAAGCTCACAAAACATCATCCTCTTCATCCCACCATTTAGCAACCGACTCTGAACATCTGCTACTGTCAACTGTACAGCATTTAGGAAGAAAGTAAACCCCTCCTCTTATGAAATCCTGTCTAAACACAACAACCATGCACAACTACTGAGTTAAGTCCAAAGTTGCTTTCCTTTTCCTTTTGCTTTCCTATTTAGCAGACGGTTTTATCAACAGCGACTTACAATTATGACAGAACACCCTTTAGAGCGATTAAAGCAACAATGAGACAGTGGGGCTTGAACCAGTGACCTTCTGTATGACTTAACTCATTAGGATATAGACT
Organism: Hoplisoma paleatum; assembly: GCA_028565875.1. NCBI lineage: Eukaryota > Metazoa > Chordata > Actinopteri > Siluriformes > Callichthyidae > Hoplisoma > Hoplisoma paleatum. The sequence continues at coordinate 1,404 of JAOTRQ010067714.1, forward strand.
CAAATGGTCTAAGAATTTCCATGATGCTGTGAAACCTCCATGCATGATATTCTTCTACAGTTAATGAATTCACCATGGTATTGGATGATTCTTACCTGGAGGGGAATATCAGGCATAGAGGTTGTACGACATCATGGAAATGTTTATATTTATACATTGGCATGTTTACATATTAGTCATTCTCGTGGCAAGATAGATATTTGGTTTATGAGGTTCTTTATGTTTTTGTTCATTCTTGGGCTTCTGAGGAAGTGGATGAAAATCTCTGCTTTGGTTTTATTAAAGATGTCTTTGACTGGTAAGGAACTTACCAGTGACTTAGATAATACTTAAATGAATTCCCTCATGCCTTTCTAATCATAAAAATTCAACCCTACATTGGCAACGTTTCTGCAGAGATAAATTATGACCAAAGTTATTAAATTATTGAACAAATGGACTCATTACATATACCACCAATAATTTGATTCAACCGTAATGAGATCCATCCAGAGATTTGTTCTGAAAAGAGACTAGAAGATCTTCAAAAAGACTCATAATTGTATCAACAAGACAATGAGACATTTCATTCAGTTTACTTTTTTTCAATTGCTTGTTTATTTGATTATTTGGAATATTAACAGTGCTGAACAATTGTGTATGTCCAATTCACCTCACTGCATGTGAATGTTGAAGCGCCCAGAGAAAACCCCTGCTGACACCAGGAGAACATGCACACTTCACTCCACAGAAAAAGGACATGACCAGCCATAGACCTGGGTGCAGGTGAACCCAGAGTTATGAATCATATTTTACTGTGGGTATAGTGTACCGTTGAATCCCTTGTGTAAACGTTGGATACATGTATTCCAACACACACAAACAAGAAAGGGTTGTCACAGTAACCCATGTTGCTAAATAGGATAGCCAGCAGGAATACTGGCAGGTAATAATGACATCACACTCACCAAAGCACTAAGAAGGCCTATTACTTTACACATCAAACCCTAGTTCATCTCATTATATTCCTGTCATCTTAATTGAACTTTAGTTTTCTCACCCGAGTTGGGATGAGTTGGGAGCATGTGTGACAGCGATGCTAAGTGAACATCTCAGCTCACATAATTGTTTATATAACTCTAAACCTTGTGACTCAAGAAACTACACCACAATCATTACTTCAGTCCCATCCTTCTTACTGTGTTTACATTTGTTTGATTGTGTCTGTGTGTGCAGTTTTTATAACACTCACTCTTTCGTGATTAGTCCTCGAAGCCCAGTGCCTACAGCTAAGTGGGGGTCTAAGCCATGTGTGGACAGAATCTGGCGGGCAGCAGGACTCAGCCGCAACCTGAGAATTAAACACACCAGGACATAATTAATATACAGACATGAAAGTATACAGAGTTTATTCTGCTCCTTGAATCGGACTGAGCTGTTGGACTGGAAAACAACTACATTTACATTGTGTTGAGTGTCGATGTAGATGAAATCCAGATTGAACATAAATACATGCATGGTGCCAGTTATGAATTTATTCTTAGCATAAGGTACACTGTTGAGTGCAAGTGCTAAACAGAGGTTTACATAAATTACTTTGTCATGTTAAAATGTACAATAAGAGGGACCTCAATGAAGTTATACAACAAATCTTTCTTTGGTGACACTCTTAGTCCAGCAGCAGTGGAAAAATAATTATCATCTTATACAGACTTTGTTTTAAACTCATTCATGAGATGAATGTCTTTGTATTTTATAATGTCAAACAATCATGTGCAGCTTTAATGTTTTGGTTTACTATGGAAGTAAACAGGAGCTTAAATTTTATTTTGGTAATTAAAAAAAAGGAAAAGGCAGCAGAATTGATAACAGCTGTGGGTAGTAGGACCAAGTCCAAGTCACAGACTATGTACCAGACTTCATGAAAAATAAACTTCACAAATACATCTTGGAACACTTGAACTACATAAATGTTGTGCTATCTTGCAAAGGAATTCCAATCGGCTCGACTGATCCCATACTGCAACAGGGCCAGGCGCATGTGACCGCTGCTGCCCCCTTGTGTGTGCTCACTAGTGTGTGTTGCTGCACGGACTGGGTTAAATGTGAAGGAATAATTCCTGTGTGTGAAAACTAAGGATGAAATGACTCACAATGTATGTAATGGTTCGATTAATTTGGGGCATTATTTGAATCATTAAATCATTGAAAATCATTGGAGCAATATTTTCATTAAGAAAAAAATTACCATTTTATGCCCTGAAATAAATAAAATGGAAAATAAATGTTTTTAAAATATAATCACTAATACAGTATTTTACTTAGTTTCCATTTACAATATTTCTTAGAACAAAACATAGAAATATGTCTTGAATTTAATGTTTTTTTTTCTTCTTTTGGGAACAAACGCTGTATCATGAAATCTGTATCGTAAACTGTAACTGAGCGTGGGGGAGGTGTATGGTTACATACTCTACTACAGGAGGTGCGGCACTGGATAACGGGGTAACAGGAGCAACAGGAAGCTGAGTAACAGCGGGTGGGGGAAGAGATGTAGTAGGTCGTGAAGAGATCGGCGGAGGGATTTCCACTTGTTTCCAGTCTTGGCCTTCTTCAACCATAAGAGCAATCAGGGTCCCTAAGCGCACATTCTTACTCCCCTCCTCCAACTAGAGGACAGACAGACAGACAGACAGACAGACAGACAGAGAGAGAGAGAGAGAGAGAGAGAGAGAGAGAGAGAGAGAGAGAGATATGAAAAAGCGAAGGAAAAAAAGATTGTTATTCAATGATTTTATATATAACAGTGTCGTATAAATAATATATAACACAGTAGATATAAATGCACTTTGTCTGGAACAATGACTACTTGAAATAAAAAAATTGAAATAATAATAAAAAAAAACTATTTTAAAAAGCCTGACGCTTGAGTCATCACAAGGGTGCAACTCTAAACAAATCACGAGTAAGAACAAACAAGACATTGTTCTCAATCAAACCACAATGTCCACTCATCACTAGTCATAAGCACAAACACGTGTCCGTTAGTGTCGAGTGAAAGCTGCCATCTTTAAGCAGCATATTTTCCTACCAAGGCAAAGTGCTTGGCAATGTCGCCTCACAGCAGGAAGGTTATGGGTAAGTTTGGTTTGATTTTAGATTGTTTAATGAACAGTTTCCTAGTAGCAGTTTTTTCTCTTTTAGCTTAAAGGTACCTATAAGTCAAACTTGTCCATCTATCACATAAGAAACAATTGTAGTTTCATAAATCAGTTTTTTCTGTATTACCGTTTTGGACCAGAGGGACTGCTGGTATCAAGCCTAAAGCCATGATATGAGTTTGTGTTAGTGACCTTTGCAAATACATTGTACACATATGTGAGAGCAGAATAGATGTAAGCATGTATGATGACCTCACAATTTTCAACTACAGTGCAAACCACATGCTGCACATGCACAAATGCATGGCTGCAGAAAACACAAATGCAGAACTGGCCTGCACATCAAAAAGGAAACGACAACCATCACATGACACATGATAAGGCTTGCAAGAAACTCAAATGAAAAATACCAAAACACCCGAAAGATAATCACTTGCTAATCAATATGGCCAAAATGTATTCTAAGGGTTGCAGGCCTAAAATGCAAGAATAGGTGTACACATATACGCATGGGTATAAGTGAAAACAACTTGTGTTTTTAAATTAATTTTCAAAGTATTGTAAAATATATACACAGGATGCTTTACCAGTTTAACTGTACTTTTTTGAATTTAGAATACTTTTCACCATTGTGCTTCTACACACTTTGGAATGATTCCTTAACATTTAACCCAATCCGTGCAGTTAAACACACATTTCTACAAACAAATGAACACACATTAGAGGGTAGCAGTGAGCACACATGACTGGGGCGGTGGGCAACCATAGACGCGGTGTCCAAGGAGCAATCGGTGCCCTGCTCAGTCACTTCAGTTGTGACCGGTCAACTTTGAGAATCAAACCAGAAACCTTCTGATCGGAAGAACCAGACTCTACACACAGCTACCTCAAAACAGCTATATATTTACATTTTAAAACTGCCTCAAAACAGACTATTCAACTGCATGGTTCTCTTTTGTTTAATGTTTTCGACTATGTGATGGAGCGATCAGGCAGCCAGCAACAACAAGCACCGACAATTCTGAAAGTGCTTCGTAAACAGAAAGTGTACTATACAATAGAGAGAATCCTGAGACTTCTGGGAGGCTGATAATAACACACACAAACACACAGTACATAAATCACTATCAATAAACAGCAATTAAAAAACATGTAGAGAAAACTGTTTTTTTCCCCAGAGCACTTTCATAAAACGGGTGTGTTTTACCCCGTCCCCCAGCTCACAGCCGACTTAAGAAGGATCATGACAAATACAGAGCTTAACACTGCCACCACTTGGACAAATTGGTCAACAATTTGCTTAAGCTTTGTTGTGCTTTATACAATCTAAATTCATAAGAATGTACCTTTGGCTTAAGACCTATTTGCAAATAACTAACCGAATTGATTGACTGGATAATTAATTTCATTACAAAGAATATCGAGCTGCATAACAGATAAATAAATAAAATGTGTTTAAACCTAATATGTGTCATTTCTCTCACATTTATAAGATCCTGCATTCTGCAAGTCAATGTATTACAACATTATTATTATTAACACAGAAATCGACCATCATATACCATTACAAACACCAATGTAGAGAAGAACGTTCCCCTTCTATTTTCAGTTTCAGTCAGTTAACACATCAAGCTCATACATACAAAATCCCACAGGGGATTTTTTCTCACTTCTAGCTTATTAAAATTGCATTGATCAGGTCAAACTATGATCGAACCGAACACCCTGGAGCTTGTTACTAGGCAGAATGGCTGTGAGTCTAGTCTGTAGGCTTATATCAAGCACCGTACTGCACGCCTTTGATTTTTGTGAATAATTCATAGACTTAGAACGTTTAAAGTATTGTATATGCCTTAAGGGGGGTGAAAACGACATACAGCAGAGCTTAATATGTGCATGTAATATGCGAGTGTGTGTTGGATAAATAGCCAAGCAGTTGCATTATGGGGGGTAGGCAGTACTTATGAAACCCATCATGCTATGTAAATCTATCAGTTGATGTATTTGTTATTAGGAATTGCATTCAGCTCATAAACATGTTTTTTTATTTTCCAGCAAGAATATATTCAGAGCATATGATTGACCATGGGGTCAAGGTGCAAATCATATGCAGCGTGATGAAAGTGGCTACATGCCTAATTTGACACGTTTATGGTCACCTCTAAACATATAACCAGTATGAAAAATTATAGTGGGCTTACTGAAAACGACCCTTATATCAAAACATCCTGAAATCCTTTCCTCATTGAGAAAAAAAGGATTACAAATCATGATAAAATTTTTCCTGAACTTTAAAAAGAGATACATTTGCACAGAAGTACACACACACACGTCTAGATAAAGTAAACAGTCTGATATTTCACTAAATAGCTGCGGTTATCCATTTCACATAATTTTCTTCTGCTCAAGATCTAAACCCACCAACCCCCCCAAGGTCTAGACAGTTGCCATGGAAACTCCTGGGCAGAGGAAGCTAAGGGAGCAGATGTGTTTATGACAATAATGGCATGTTCAGTGAACAAAAGGGTTTTTTTTCATTGCAATGTGTTAATGTGACATCATTAGTAATCTGAGCATATACAATACAAATCAGACTGATTACTTTATCTACATACGTGCACGGCAAAGCTTACAGCATTTTTAAACACAACAGCAGTAAACAATCTCAGAATATAAGTGATTAAATACACACACACACACACACACACACACACACACACACACACACACACACACACGTCAATGGAAGGCATCGATACTGATTATAATGTATATTGAATAAAAGACTCCTAAGATGTACCCCAAGTGAATCATTCATATTAATTCTTGCTGAATCGTTACGTCCCTAATTAAAATATCATCTCCCCACACTTTAACAGCTATAAGGTTCTGAGGAGCAGAAACAATGTTTCAGTGAACTTGGCTGACCCATTAAGTTGAACTAAAGATGTAATGCTGATTGTTGCATGTAAATTAAGTGCAGTATGCATGCAAATACGGATCTTCCAAGGATAGTGCATATTAACACTGAATGACATTAATTTGACTGTAGATGTTCAGAACTAATGTAACCACATTATTACACGCAAAGAAATTCACATCTAAGAGGTGAAACATTTCATCTCATTTTCTTTTTTAAAAAACCTCAGCTACAATAAGCTGGGCTAAGAAAAAAGCTCAGATTCTAAGCAGTTTAATGATGAGGCACAATTAGTAAAAATAAGACTTTTTAAAACATATATAGACAAAACCCACACAGTTTCAACGATTGTCTCACAATGAGATAAAGCTTGGCTTGAGATAAAGATTAGGCATAAAGCTTGGCTTAGAGGACTCAATAAGTCAATAAAATAAATCAGTTTCTTCATTCACTCAATAACCACCTAATATTTGCTTCCCCTGCAGAGGCTTTCTAATCTCGCTCTCTCTAGCTCTTGCTCACTCACCATTATTTTAGCTAGGATTCCGTCATCGTTGGATTCCATGGTAACCACAGCCTTGTCTGTCTCAATTTCGCAGAGCGCGTCGCCAGCTGCCACCGTCTCACCTGCTCACAAACATGGCCATTCAAAACTTAATAACAAAGCCCTGCTGTGATGAAAATTTAATAAGACTATGGTTCATCATATTTACATTTCAGTATAATATTTCATATTTCACTACATAACATGCTTTATTCAGTCTCTGCAAGATTATAGCCAGGTTTATGTCTTGGCTGCTGACTGAATTATACAATTCTCATTAAGGAAATAGAGGTTTTGAAATTAAGTAGAAGTCTGTGATTTGCCAGGTCTCTTGAAACATGATTTAACAGACAAAGGTAAAATAATAACTCACTGATTTTTTTTTAACAATACTGTTTTTTTGTAAATACATAGAAAACATTTAGTATTTGATTACTGCAACACACTATAAATAAATATTACATGTATGAAAAAAACAAAAACAATACAGCGTTAAACAATAAATGGGTTAACTGGTAACATATGAAGGAGTTTTCACAAGCACTTATAAGGCAAGGCTCACAACTTCACACCAACTTCTAAATTGAATTGCCAATCAGTTAAACACAACACACGACTGCACAAAATGATAATAAAAAGTCTTTTATCATCTAATTATCAAATTATTACAAAGAATAAGAGAACATACAGAAATCTGAGGACAAAACTATAAACCACTGTTGGAACCATGTGGACAATAAAAGCTCAGAACTCACATGTTTATATGTGAGAAATGTTCACTATTGTATAGTGTCATTAATAGGATTTCTAGACTACCGTGTAGTATCATTAATAAAAAAGGTAATTAAATCAGAATACTTTTTTGATCCCAGAAGAAATCGGCAGGCATTACAGATTGCAACTGTTTCTGTAAAATAATTAAATAAACACTCCAACACCACAAGAAATTAAAACTACTAAGCAATAATGTAAACATTTGAATTCTTATGAAACAGCAAATGGCAGTGACTGTTATAATAAACATACAGTATAACAGGTTTAAATATTGCACCTCTCAGTTATGTAATACTTAACTGCTACCAATACTACCAATCCCCAGAGTTACTCTGCAATTATTTTTAAGAGTAGGTTGCCAGGTCTTTCTCCAACCCTGTATCGCTACAGGGGCCTTGTGAAACTAAAGGACAATTTTACCATCTACGCACTATCAATCTATCTACAAGCTCTTTAATTAGTCTCCAGTCTCTCGTCCATTAATGGGACATAGTTTTTATGAGAGTAATGAATCCAAACTCTGCAGTGTTTGGCCGTATGGTTCAGTGGTTTGTCTAGTATGAGAAGGGATATGCTTACGACCAGAACAATGCTAGACACATCACTATAATGAGACTGTCAATGATCAACTACAAAGTTTAGAATATCAGCTCTGCCATAAAAAAGCTGAACTATGTAAAGAAAGAATTATATAGTACTGTTTCAGGTATTTCTATACATGACAAATCCGTATTGCTACTCTAAATCAAGTTTTTTTTATTATACATATACAGATGTACAGTACAACGCACTGTCTTTCTTCGCATACCCCAACTTGTCTGGAAGTTGGGGCCAGTGGGGTTATTAGCAGAAATGTGCTGCCATAAAATGCTTTAAGTGTTTGTTTCCTGCCTCAGTTTTGCAACTGTGCCCCTTTAAAATGTTGCAGATCAACAGGATACGTTCATTATTACACATAATCCAATTAAACACACATTACTGAGGGAAAAACGCTTTTAAACCCAATCTGGCATCAAGTGAAAAACTAGTTGACCCCTAAAATACTAAGCTTACATCTGGGTTTAATCACTTTTTACACCTATACAGGAACACGGCCAGACCTTTTAAATGTTCAACATCCTTTGTGTTACATCACAGTCAATGTAAAACAACCTATGACAACATTTTAAACAGATAAAAAGACAGACGTGCAAGGGCTAGAAAATATGGGATTCTAACAAACAACTATAAGAACCAGTATACACAAATGTAGAAAACACCACGTCTACATTATGTACAACTGACAGAATACAGTGTGATGAACTCATGGTTGAGGCTGGTGGCTCTTACTCAAAAGCACATCAGTGGCAACCTGACAGAGATGGTGTTTAAAGCAATTATTGATAGCAGTACTGATAACTGTTTAGTTAAAAGTGATCAGCCTACCAAATTCAAATTCAAATTCAATTTTATTTGTTATTACACATATACAGATGTACAGTACAATGAAATGTTTCTCTTCGCATATCCCAACTTGTCTGGAAGTTGGGGTCAGAGCGCAGGGTCAGCCAATGTACGGCGCCCCTTATTCCAGTTAGAACACAGTGACGACTCATCCAGAAGGTCAACAAGTCAACATTTTAATTTTTGCAGTCATCACTTGGCTTATTCCATGAAAGTTGCAAAGCACAAACATTGTTGACCAAAAAAAACAAAAGCTTGTCTCTCATTTGCCAAAAAACTATTTGAAAAAATGTCATCTGACATACTTTTGGTAAAACAAAATTCATTTCCTTGACCTCTGTTTCAAAAGTTGTCTCTCTCAGAGATTGTTTTTGTGTTTTATGGACTTAAACATCATTCACACTTAAAACCAAACTTCAAACTGACCTTCTTTCTTTAGCCATTTTACAATGTTGCCCTCCTCCATGGTGGGTGAAAGAGCAGGCATCTGCACCTTGACAGGAGCAACACCTAACGTAAGGACACAGAGAAACATTATTAAAATACTATGTACTTTTTTGCCTTACACAAAATGAAATTCTACCAGAGTAAAAAACGATCAAATTACTGGTGAGAGATAAAAGAAACATACCTGTAAGAGGTTAGACTCAACATAAGACTAGCTGGTGTAAATGCAGGTGTGACTACATTAACTTTCTAATCTAGTTCAGTCGGACAACAATGTCCCAAATTTTAATGACCAAAGTTTTCGGTATCTGGGTTAATTTGTACAAGCCATGAGCAGAAAATCAAAACACAAACAGAATAAGAAACGCAGAGCATATCAGCGTCGCACAACAAGCCAGAACAAAACAACACTTGAGTTTCAGTGCAAGGATGTAAGCACACACCAACACAAACAATACTGAACAACTCAGGATGGGTAGTTATCACTGTAGATCAATGTAGAAGTTATTTATTAACACCGTGTTAATACATTTTAATGGCAAGATAAGTATTAGGCTTATGCAGTTCTTTATTTAATGACAGGTGTTAGGAAAATATATACTCAGAAAGAGTTAAGACACAGACATGCAGATCACACTACTTTGCCCAGATTTGGTTGCTCCAAGAACATGCTCCACAAAATTTTGACAGTTTTGACTTCCAATTCTTTGGTTAGAGTCTAAATAAAAAGCTGAACAACAGTTTCTGGAAGTGCTTTAAATATCCAGCCATCTGCGGCTCTCTAGTGAGCAAAAACAAATGACCTGAAAATATTTGTTTGGATTTTTTGACAGTAAACTGTTAATATAAAACACACAGTTCATCAGTACACAAGTGTAATAAAACAAAAACAGTCAAGGACAATTTCATTTTTCAAAGTCACCTTATTTGCATGTTTTCTAAAGTGGGAGAAAACTGGAGCAACCGCACGGTGTGACCATGAAATGGTTGTGTCCAAAACCGAATTATCAAAATTCCCACAATTGCTGCTATTGTCTTACTGCAAGCTACTAGCAAGTAGAGATAACATGCCAAGAGAATTGAAACCTCAAACAAACCAAACATTCGAACTAAACAGCCTGTGGCTATTGATTCTACTTTTGTAGGACACTCTGGTTTAAATTGGATAGAACTCCAGTAAAGAAATATCTTACACTGGTTGGCCATAGGATTGCTGACTTACAATTAACATGGTCTTTACAAAGTCTTTAGGCAGGGCAGATAACACGTGGCCATAAGCCCACCATAAGATCAGTTTAAACTGGTAACGGAAGAAAAAGAAAGGGGGGGGGGGGGTTGCGCTCAGGGTCAGACGCTCACTTCACCTTTCAGAAGAACAGATGTGCTGAACACTTCTGTTTGAGTCAGACTGGGTGACCAACTCTTTGCTTTAATAAATGTGTAGATTATGTTAGATGTGTGATCACTCAACAGCAAAATAGTCCATATTCAAATACTTTTAATTGCCAAGCCCTGTTAACGATAACAGTAATGCGTGATTTCTGGCCTGTTCAAACTTCAGTATTGTGATAGAAAAGTATATTTAAAATATAAACTGGATAGATAGATACATACAGTCTCCAGAATGATGATTAACATTAACACAGCATATTAAGACTGACAAACATGACTCATGCTTTTTACTGATTTTTGCAAAAACACTGGGAAAATAATAGATGCATCACCGATACATATACATATTTTATTTGCTACGTTAACTTTGTGGTATTGTCCCTTAAAAGACAGTGATCTGGTCATTAAATCAAAAGAAAAACATTTGAGAACCCCACCACTATTATACCTTGACTGAAAGTCTGGTGTTTAGCTTACATCTGTGGTCATGGCATTTATTCAATGCTCATGAAGAAATGTCTAAATCTTTAGATTATCTCTTAAGCTTTAACACTGCATAGTGGTTGATCACTGGCCAAAATAAGTAAATAAGACTTACAAATGTAATGTGCAGCATTATTTGTATTTCGTGAAGAAGGAATTGTATTACCACCAGTATGAGGACATCAAGGGATGCCATATTGTTTGTAGGCGTGCATGCATGTATAGAGATGTCTTTCTCTCTCTC
>JAOTRQ010067725.1:0-12789 GCA_028565875.1 Hoplisoma paleatum
CCAATCAGTCTTTCGGAGGTTGATTGTAGAGCTGCTAGGAGTGTATAATGCATTATCTCGTATAGTTACTGTGTGTGAGTAACTGTCTTTTCTGACGGGAAAGTGGAATTTAATGTGTTATCTCATGTGGAACCCTCTTTGACGAGAGAGGAGAGCGGCTAGGTTTCCTTTTCTGACGAGATAAGGAAGTTTATGTTTGTTGTGTAAGTGAAAGTTTTGTCCGCTGTGTGTATTGGACGTAGATGCGAGTCAGGAAAATTCTTTTCGGAGAATTTTTAGCTGCGGTGTTTTGTTTTTGTTGGCCGCATTACGAAAAATACTTTGTCTTACTGGCGATTGACTTAGTGACGATTGCAGTTATGTTTTATATGTTTTTTGTATGAACAAGTCTTTCTTCGTATTGTGGTGTTAATATTTACTGTGTGAGAGAATAGGGGTGAACCCAATTTCTTTGAGGAGATTTCTTGTGTTTTAGCCGCTATTGGGTAAATATTTCATTCGATCACATCGTGGGAGGATGGGGTTCTATTTTTGTGAAGTTATCCGATCATTTCTTTGAAATTTCTGATTTAAGGTTTGGTACTTGTTTTTATTGCACTAGATAAATTGCCAAATTAAAGCGCCGTGCCCTGTAAGTTGAACCGCGATTTTCATGTCTTATTGTTGTATTTTTCTGTGTAACATGGGGTTTGGAATAAGTTTTATTAAACATAAATCTAGGGAAATTAAATATGCCGCTGCACCGTTGCCTGGTTACAGTACATTTGACAGTGTTGTCTTTAGGACGGTCCGTAATGAAACACGTATTCTACGCCTGTGGTTCCTGTTCAAGTTTCAGATGTGTTGGCCGTGCCTGATCAAGGCTCCGGTGCTTATTCTACTATCACTACGATTGCAGGCATTAGTTAAAACGTTTCTGGTCAATGAATATTAATAAAATAGCAAGTTTTGTTTTATTGGATTATTTGTGAAATTGAGTCCACATTTGGATCAAATTGTATTGATCAAAATCTTAAGTGAATCTGCTAATGTAAGAAATTAAGATACCATCTCCATTTTGGAAACCTTTTCATTCCAGACCCCATGTAATCTAATTAACCAAAAAAAGTTTCTTTTTCAGGTGACGTGGACCATTTGTGTATTTTGCTTTGCCTTTTCCAGCAGAAAAGAAACCCGAAACATTCGTTTGTGCCAGGTTTAGGTGCTCCTGGTCAAACATCTGACACCCGGACGGTTGGAGGAACCAGGCTAAGATGGTTGCTGTAACCCGAACGGCAGTACTGATGGCGCAATCTTGCAGTGGGTGCATGTGTCTGGATGAACGGCACGCAAAGTGGAAATTAACTATTAAAAAGTTACCTGCTGGTTTAAACAATTTTTTTTACCTCTGCATTATATGTCTGCATAATCGGATATGTGCCAGACACTGTCTTTTTCAAGGTATTTAAGATGGAGGTTAATTGATAGACCTGATTGGTCATAACCAGGAGATGGAGATCAATACACACTCATCCAGGCCGGCCTATTGCAGTTTTCTGCGATTACTATAGTGGAATAATTTTAGAGTAGGTGATGAGTGTGTGCTTTGATGCTACATCTTCGTAAGCGTTACTTAAACTATAAACAAAAAAATCTACTTTCATTATTGTTGTTCTGTGCTCGTGTATGTGTGATTCAGCTTGAACGTGAATAACAAGCTTAGAAATTATGCCACTCAAGGCGAGTGTATATAAACTGGCTCCTTATCCATTGTTAGATAAGTATACATGTCTGCTGAATTTGTTGACTTTTATTAGTTTCATTGTTTTAAATAACAAGTTTTGTCCCAGGTATTCCAATAGCAAGTATTGGGTAATAAACCCATTTAAACTCCAAGATGTCAAAGGTAGATACTCAATCCCTTGTATTACATTGTCCAGGAGAAGCTCCCAAAAGCGAGGACCTTAACCGGTACGTGAGTATACGAATCCCTGGACTAAAATCATATGCAGTATCTTATCAGGTTCAGTTCACAGGCACTCTATCAGTCCTGCTAGACAACCCCACAGGCAGAGCAACCAGTACAAGTAACACCCGGCCATTGGGTAAGTATTAAGTTCATAAAATAAAGTGACTCGAACCCAGGTAGACTGGCTCATAGGAGGTATCTCAAAGCCAACTCACATGCAGTCAGAAGAATTGGCTATTTGTATGTCCTGGCTATGTTAATTAAAAGAGCTCGGACTAATCAGAAACTGACAGCCACTAGGATGTACATATCTTTTTTTTTTTTTTTAGGAAAAGAGGAGTTTATGGTAGTCTATTACCATTAAAGCAGTCCAGGAGTCAACTGCCCTCGAATTCGAATAGAGGATCGTACTTCTGATGAATTGCATATGGTGCTTGGACTTTAGGAAGGTGTGATAAGGAATTTACTCACTTTACTGAATGACGATGGTAATAGTATGTAGGGGTTGTTGTGATCTCTGTATATACTCTCTTATCATTAGCATATTAATGGATGAGGTGGTAAAGGAATGTGTAAGAGGAGACAAAATCCTGGGGTGACAGTATTTTATATTACATCTAAACACTGTAAAAGCGGGGACATTTGAGAATTTGAAATTATTTACCAATAATTACCTTCCCAGCTATTCTTATGGCATAAGTTTTCGAGATATGGGAGTTGATGAAATGCATGGAAGCTAAAACTATTTGAAGTTTGTCCCAACAGAAATAACCAAAAGTCCAGCAGCTGTGACCCAGATCCAACCAGATCACAGGATAGAACCCATCAGAATAGATGAGGGGAACCATTCAGAAGACCAGTGCATATAAATTCTGTCTGTGTGTGCGCCACTAATTCTGCTTAATTAAAGGTGGGGGAAACAACCAGAAGAGAGGACGATGGAGGATCTGCATTACGTGATGAATTCTCCTGCAGTGTTTTATTAAATATTACATTGAATCACAAACACATCACAATATAGTTTATGTGGTTCAGACAGTCACATTACACATAGATTAGGTTCAGTTATTCTAAGATTTAAGATAAAGAGAACTGATTGTAACTGTATTAAGTGTGAATGACGCTCAGGATGAGATGCCGGTCACGTGGTGCTGACGTAGCTGATGTAGTGACGTTTGCTATCCGAAATTTTGATTGTTATCCGGAGCAAATTTTTAGCGAAATGTTTGGTTGTTATCCGAATTGAAATCCACATGTACATGAAAATTAAGACACGCACACAATGCTAATGTCGATTTCTGCAGTAAAATAAATAAAATATGTGCATATATTTGAATTATTTCAAATGTTTAACATTTTTGAATGTTTCCAGTGATGTGGCGTCTCACATTACCACATGAGGTCCTTGAGTAAGGTGAACTAGAGCTTTCTGAATATAGTTGTGCATCCGATGTCCTCCTACAGTTGAAAAACATGCCACTAGGACAGTTGGAGAATTCTTTCCCACAGATACATTGCTCCCCATAGTTCTATTTCTAAAAAAAACATATTGAGAAATTCTATAGATTAGTAATGGTCAAATGCGACATGAATGAGGAAAATTTATTACACATTATGATTAATAATTATTAATGACTACATTAAGAAGACAAACAATTAAAATTTCTTTTACTATTTCTTATTAGAACGAAATAAAGGAAATAAAGTTGTGATTATTTTGTATTTTTTTAAACAATGTGCTTTTATTTCTGACGGCGTTGCCAACTATACCAAAAATACTACTAGATACTCGTTTTGTGTTTAAATATGCCAATATATAGTGCTGGCTCCACCTGCTGTTTAAAGTAAATATTAATTAATAATAAAAGAATCATACACACCTAATTAATCAATTTGTAGTGATTCTTGCTGAAGTGTTACATTCTTAACACAGACCCGTCCTCATACTTTTGACTACATGCTGTATCTAGGTGTATCAAAAAGTTTATCGCTGCTATAGTTTCTGAGTTATTTCTCTCTTATTGGTCGTGGGTTGCTTTATGTACTTTTGCCAGTATGTCCCAGAGCGTTTGTGAAATCTGGCCACAGTGACGAATAGAAATAAAGGACTGTTTATTATTAGCCCGACAAATTCTAAACACATGAACAGCCGTTCTATTGCACGCCCACCCTGACCCGTCATCCCACACACAGTCCACCGCTGGTCTTTCCTTTTTCTGGGTTCTCGGCTCACACTGGTGTGGCCACTTACTCACCACAGTGTTTTATTTTCCAGGGTGAGCATCCCACTGTTGAAGCCATTTTCTCATGGTTGCATCAGCAGACTTTGTCTTCTCGGGTGTCCGATGAGCAAACGCTTTTGTTTGCACCTGGTCCTGATGAAAAAAACAACACAAATCAATCTCACCTTTAGAATTAAACCCTTCTGAGATGGTTTGTTATCAGTAATGGGCTTCTCGGGGCAGCAGTGATTCATGCTGCATGCAGATGATTGGCTCACATAAGTGATGTGTGACTAAACCAGCCTAGCTCTTGGGGGGCCTTTGTGGGGTGCACCTGAAGTCAGAATCCTCAAAAATGACTCACAAATTATTGGTCATATGAGCAGTTTAGGATTACGAGTTAAGATCCTTGGTGCCTAATGGTGAAAAGGCTTATTTATACATTTGCATTGATTCTATGCAAGTAAATACGGACAATGCATCAACTGTGTCATTTTCCTTTAATAGTTCTACGTCGAGGCACTGCAAAGTAATTCGCCGCTGCAATGCTAGAAGATGTTGAGCTTTGGAGGGTTCTGTTGCATGCGTTTAGCCTCGGGTTTTAGCGTAGAGTGCAAAAGGTAATCGTAAATATTATGTCAATCAATGCTGACCAACGAATACTTTCCAATGTTGGATTGAAGACGAAACAAGAGTAAACATCAAGGCATCATCATATACAGTGAGCGACTACTTTAGCTACAAGCATGCGCACTTCATTATTTTAAAGGCAATAGCGCTCCCCCTTGCTGTCTGTGTCGTTTCAATGCATAGTTAAAAATTGTTTGTGCCGGTCGAGCTATGCAAGAGCTCTACATCACGATGGTTGTGATATGACACAGAAGTATAAATTAACCTTTAGCAGTGGTGTGGTTTGAACTGTTAACCATCTGATTGATAGTCGAGTTTCTCAACAGCTGAGCTGTGACTGGCCAAAGTTTATTAATCGTATGTATATAGATGCACGACCAGCTGATAGCACAGCTGAGGAGTAGACACCTTGATCCATGCTAGTACCATGCATTAAAATAATAATAAAATAAAAATATAATGATAGAGTAATATTAATAGTAATAATAATGGTATTCTTAACTAAAAACAACCATAATCATAGTAGTAATGTATAGCAATATAAACATAATAGTAAAAGTACCAATATGAATGATAACAATGATAATAATGACAGCTTTTTATTTAGTAAGTAAAGCTTTCCTTCACTCTGAGTAGAGATCTCTTCTTGCTGTGTGTGTGTGTGTGTGTGTGTGTGTGTGTGTGTGTGTGTGTGTGTGTGTGTGTGTGTGTTACCTGTAAGGAGGGGTGAAATAAAGCCTGGTTTTAGAGTCGGTCCTCTCTTCACTGCCTCACATTCAGAGCAATAGAGGAGCATCTGACAGAGAGATTCCGAGCCCGGGTTCTAAATGATTTGGATGTGGACAGTGGACGTGTACTGTGAGAGTGGACATCTGTGTGGTGTTTAAATGTGTATGGTTATATTCGCTCCGGTAAGAGACAGATTGATCATAATGTACTTTTATTTTACTTGAAGTGAATGAGAAACTATGTGCAACTAACGTGGACTGTGTGGTGGGGATCTGTGCGTGGTGGGGATCTGTGCGTGGTGGGGATCTGTGTGTGGTGGGGATCTGTGTGTGGTGGGGATCTCTGTGTGGGCAGATCTGTGTAAATGAAAAACCTGAAAACTTTAAATATTTAATTAATTTTACCATGGTGGTCATGACCTGGATACCCGACTTGACCCCTTTTAACCATACTTAGTATATTCAGCACTGCTGTGATCATGCTCAATTTATAAAACATTCTTTAAAACACAAACATCTACAAACCTGAAATTTATTTTTGTTGGCTAGATCTTTAATTGGTATTTATACTATCACATATAATCCAGATTGTGTGAATAATTTTTAGTATATTTATCATATGTACCATAAAAACATTCATCATTCATTCGCTGACCGGTCCACTAGTCAAATTCAACACACACGCACAATCAGTAAAATTGATATTATCTCTAGTTCCAAGCACCCGGAGGAAACCTACACAGAGAGAAAGAGCACAGACAGACATCCAATCTGGGATGCAAACCCATGACCGTCTTGCAGTAGGATGACAGCGCTGGTTCAAACATGCGTGTTCCATAACTTTGACCACAGTTCGATCTTTCCTAGATCCCCAGCCCACACGAATTCATTCCTCGTCAATTATTTAGCCCTTTTGGCTCAGCCAAAGTGCAGAAAACACAACAGATCTGAAATCAGAGCTCTGCTTTAACTATAAAGTGCATCTGGGCGCACATCTGGGATCTGTGCGGCATCGTTACTCCACTAAGACTAGCAGAAATTAGAGATTGGCACAAGACAAGTGTAAAATGCAAATCTGCATCGCACTTTACTCACTGCTACTATTATAAAGTGGACAAATCTGGGACTATTTAGGTTTTATATTTTACCAGGTCGAGTTCCTTGTATTTTGTATTTGTGCATTTTGATTGTCATGATTGTTCCTATGAAGTAATTACCGGTTTTGTTTTGAGGTCCATCTGTAGATGTCTGATCAACTCGCTGAATGATGCTACAAGACAAACCTGAAAACCTGGTTTATCTCCAGCATCTTTTGTTGTATGTTCTTGAATAATGTGTTATTCAATAATATTAAATCACCAGAATTCCAAAACTTGTAAGTGTAAGGAAATTTTTAATGTGGCCTTTTCAATTGTGCCATTTTCAAAACTGCCAATAGTCCCGTTGAATTATGACTAAATCTGACATTGGTTGTAAGAACTGGTGCTAGAGGACTGGTGCTTTTTCTTATAATCAGACGTTATTTTCACTCATCCTGTGGCGATGGCTAATTCACAGGTCAATTCACAATGTCTCACTACACCCCAGGGTGCGTTGACTTGTTTCTGCTTCTTTTTGTTTTGCAGATATTCGCCATATTTGCATTCGCAACATGTGGAGGATACACTGGACAGCTGAGGGTTAGCGTGGACTGTGCCAATAAGACTGACAGCAATCTCAGCATCACCATACACTTTCAATATCCATTCAGGTAAAGCTGGTCTCTTTCTTCATCACACACACACAAACATACTGTATAATAATAATAACAATTCACTTGTTTTGGGTTAAGCCAGGACCGGCATTGACAAGCACACCTCCCAAGCTGTTTGACTATTAACCTCCAAAGACTCTCAGCTGTCTTTTGGGTGTAGAATCTTAGCTGTCTTTTGATGACATGTTGTAAACAAGGCTAATGTGCTCGTTTATCAGTATTATAATCATATGATCATTTGACAGGTTTGCCTAGACATTAGCTTCCTCCAGTATTCAATATTAATTATGTAATGATGTAATGATTCGAACACAGAGGACACAAAGATGCACAACACAAACACTCTTAAAACAAAATAATGTGAACTAAAAAGGGGTTGGCTATGTGCAGACCTGATTACAAAGTACACTAAACCCCAAAAGTGATAAGAAAGGAGACTCAGGACAGTTGAACCCGATCTCCAGCCCTGGGTATGGACGCTGCCCTATGAAATCACAGCAAATATAAGAATGGGTGCGTGGTGAAAAAGGATAGACTCGTTGCTGGAGTGATCATAAAATGCACATAAAGGTATATGTTATTATGCTAGGCTAGGATAAAAAGGTTAATGAAGACTAATAAATGGACGACAATCAGGGTTTTCTTTCCCTTCTTAAAAACAGCTAAATTATCTCTCGCCTCCTGACAGCACTGCAGCTGACCCCTATTACCACGCCCGATTGTACCACTGCAGGCAGAGGAAGCCGGAAGGCTCGGTTGACTAGCCCAGTAAAATATCCACCAGCTTTTGTTTACATAATTAATTTTCTTCTCTTGCTTTGGTTTACCCTCATTAATGAACGCTACTTACAATTATACGACGCAGTTGCCTCCGCTCCATGATTCAACGATGGCCACTATGAACTAGTATTAACCAGTATTAACCAGGCAAAATGGCTTCCGTAGGCTAAGTGCTAGATCATTTCACCCTAAAACATAGTACTTAAAATGTGCAAGTCTGCAATTTAAGATAAACCCAAATGCTCTGTGATTTTAATGGTGCATCTTCTTTTATTACCACATGCTTTGGTCTTCTCCGGCACTGCAGGTTGGATCAGGTTTCCTTTGCCGTCCCTACATGTGAAGGTAAACAGCAGGAGCAGCTCCATCTGGATGGGGATTTCTCCTCCTCCGCCGAGTTCTTCATCACCATCGCCGTCTTTGCTTTCCTCTATTCGCTCTTCGCCACCGTGGTTTACATCTTTTACCAGAACAAGTACCGCGAAAACAACCGCGGCCCATTCATTGTAAGTCTGCTTCTCTGATTAATGGCCATATTAGATCAGGAAGTATACTCATGTCTTCTAAATCTGCTGCTGCTCCAGGACTTTATAGTGACGGTGGTGTTCTCCTTCATGTGGTTGGTGAGCTCTTCAGCCTGGGCCAAAGCTCTCTCGGACGTCAAGGTGGCAACAGATCCCGACGAAGTTCTGCAGCTAATGTCTGCATGTAAAGTGCAAACCAACAAGTGTGGATCGGTGTACTCGCCAATCTGGTCTGGCCTCAACACCTCTGTGGTATTTATTTATATTCCTCATTTACTCATCAATTAAATTACTAATGAATTATATCCTATATAATACTGATATCATTGTAGGTGTTTGGCTATCTGAACTTTGTACTCTGGGCTGGGAACATCTGGTTCGTGTTTAAAGAGACTGGCTGGCATAAAGGCACTGTAGCAAGGTACCCAGCACCCAGGGCAGAAAAACAAAACCAGCAGACCTACAACCAGGGCAGCTTCGAGCAGCCAGTAGGAGGATTTGGTGGGACTGGAGATTTTGGTCAAATGGAGTATGGTCAGGTGGGAAGTTACGCTTCGAGTGGGCAGACATCCTACTGATGTGTAACATTGAAGACAAGATTTGGAGAGTTTGTGATTCCATTTGTTACAAATAATATCTGTGTTTCCATAAAGATCTAATGGAATTTTACTGGACATTAAAAAAAACTCTGGTTCCTCAAAAATTCTAAAGTGTTTGGATTTTTGGCCTTTACAAATTTATTAATAATTATTTTTCATTATGGTGAAATCAGTTAATAGTTTTTATTCATGGGCCCAACAGTAAAAACATTTGATATTCATCCAAGAACCAAACTCTTCACTTCCCAAATGCTTTTAATCAACAATGGAGTAACTCAATCAGGTACTACATTTTGTTTAATAACATGTTTAGGTGAAATCATTAGGAACTTATTTGAGACAGATAAAGTTCCACAGTGTTGAAATTCTCAAAGTTTCTAAATCAGAATGTGTCGACGTCCAGGTCCAGGAACTGTAAAGTTGGATATGTGAATAGTATATCTGTGCCGTTTCTACTGTGTTTGCTAGATGCATGAAGATGTGTCATCAGAGTTCTAAATGTCTCAGTCAGTGCTGGGAAGAAGCTGTACATTAAATTGCTCTATATAATGACATGAGAGCCTGGGGAGGGTCGAGTCAGGCACCTGATGCTAGTTGTAGGCTTTAAAAGAAAAAACCCATCCGACTCCTTGCAGATGTCAGAGGAGGCTGGTGATAGTCAACATGGCGGGGGTACCATGTCTCAGAGAAAGAGGGGATTTCAAAATAATAAAATTAATTTAACTTGTTGCTGTTAAGAACTGTGATTGATCTTGGCTGGTAGTTTATAATATATTCATGTAAATAGATTGTTGTCAATAAGTAAATGAACCGTTCAGATTCAAGATGAGTAAAATAAATTACTCAGGACTTTATTAACAAATATAAACTTTTTATATTTTTAAGCTGGTTGATGGGACAAGACTAATACATTGGGAAAGGGTTGCAATTAACCTTAATTTTGGAAACCACTGTGTTTGTATGTGCAAGATATTTAAAGCTGAGGTTTATGTTTACATGCATGATCATTCTCTTGCATTGAGAAGCTTTTGATAATTAGATGGGTTTTTTTCTACTGTACATATTTTCATTTTGCATGTGTTCATATTTGCATTTTATGTGTTTGATATCTGCAAAGACTAGGCAAAAAAAATCAATAAATACATAGTTATTGTATGTATCATACATTTACCATGCTATTGCACATTTAGGATTTTACAATAAAGATGTAAATAATTTTTGCAAGGCTGTTTTGTCTACATATCTATTACAGAATCAATCTAAATGTGTTCTATTCTAAAACAAGGGTACTGTTTAAAATGTTTTCAAAGAACTTTAGGGTACTAATAATTAGGCGAATTGGGTGAATCTAATGTAATGATAGTTTTACTTCATACATTAAATCGCAGAGATCTTTTTACATTTTGAGCTTTCTATTTAGTACACAGTGTGTTCCACCTCCACAGTGAGAGTTTGTATCGACACCCTGGGCAGTTATTGACTATTTTGCCTCCACACTATTTAAACATAGTGTTTCCATTTTTTTTCATAGTTGTTGTCGTCGCTTAAAGTACACCTCCGCAAACACTCTTAACTTTCTTTAAACTCAACTCTTTATGGTGGATATTTAGCAGGCGCTTTTATCCAACTTGATCTACAGTTGTAACTAAAAGCTTTTCCAGCAATGGGATTGAGGGCCACACAACAGCAACCTTGTTTGAACCAGCAACCATCAAACAACGTGCACGTATGATCTCGAGACGCTTGTTATCAGTTGTCAGTACGACTACAATAGCCGGTGAATGGTGGGTAGGTCGTGACCTGAAGGTATCTTTCAGAATGGACAAATTGTTTCCCAAATGCTCCTGAGCACAGTGTACCGGCTTGAGTGCACTTAGATGTTTTTTCCAATAGAAATAGAGAAAGATGTGGCACGACATGCTTCCCCTTTTTGATGAGCATCTTGTCAGCTGGAATGAGTTATTTCATGGTGCAGCTAAATTTAACAAGTAACTGGAGACTGTTCCTGTCTATGTGCTTGTTATGCTAGCTGAATTGTACAACATGTTGCAGCAGAATACACACAGTGTGCATGACATTCCAGAATCTATATTTTATGACTATAGGCCAAGTACGCTCAAACATACAAGAAATTTGCCAGTTGTTATAGAGATGCTCGTAGCGCACAGAAAATACAATACACACCAATACTCTCACACATTTATACGAGTAAACATTTGGCATGTCTCATTCACATTATATATTAAATGGTATGATAATCTGTGTAATATATATACATATACGTATATTAAAATGTAGATAAAAAAGACCATGTAGAAGTCCAGAAGCTGGCAGTAGGTGATGCACAGTTTAATAGTGTAACTATATAAATTGCAAAAAAGTTATTTGAATGAAATGAGGAGCGTTTAATGTTTGGTATGTTCTTTTCCAGAACAGATCACTGTAGTTGTGTCTGTGTTCTGTAGTTCTCAGTAAGCAGAAAATTTCACATCTTTAAAAAAATGAACCAACTTTTAATAAAAAAGAAATGTCTCTATCATGTGTTCTAATAAATAAATAAGTGAAGACACGTTTTATATGTGCCTTTTCCCCCTAAACATCTCTAAATCCACTACATTATGAGATAGTTTAGAGCAAAATAATATGTATTTAAAATAATGATAATAATGTTTCATGTTAATGATGTCAGGCTGACACACAGATTCTCACCTCACTGCATCTGGCCCCCTATTTGCGAAAAGTTTGGACCACGCTCGCTTAAAAGAATTCACACTTGTTACACTGCTTTCTAGTTAGTCATCAAAGCAGTGAGGCAGCTCCTTAAGTTTCTAAACACCGCCATAATGTATGTATGTATGTTTGTATGTATGTATGTGTAACATGTCTAGGACTTGATCTGGAAGATCATGCCAAGGGTCTCTAGGTCTAGGTTCTAAGCCCTGCAGGTCTTAGTTGGAGCTTAGTTGAAGTTGTCCTTATTGCTCAACTAAGAACTGAATACCAGCCAACATGTGCCATGATTTTAAACATGCACTTTAAGGTAATGGTAATTTATTTATTGGAATTGGAAAGGGCTAATAAGGTGCATCCCAAATCTCACCTTTACGTCATCTTAGTTCACACTTTTATTAGTAAGTTCTGTCCCAAATGGAACGCAACGCTTCGGGGGAAATGACTAACCTTCTCCATTTTACCAAAATAAGCACTTACTTTTGTTTATACATGAATGGTTATGCTTTTAATTGCTTTTGTTTACCTCAGTTAATGAATAGATTTATTAACGCTACCTACACTTATGTAGCAGTTGCCTTTGCTTATGATTCACTGATTACTGGGCGAAAGTGCCCTTTCCATTAAATTGGCAAAATGTCCTCCGTTTAGTGCATGTAGTGTTGGGGTCACCAACCTTTTTAAAGCTGAGGGCTACTTCTGGGGTACCAACTAATGCGGCGGGAGACCAGTTTGATACACTTGTGACGTCACAATAATAATTATATAATTAATTATAATTAGTAATTAATAATTATTTATTGTAACGTCTGTGGGTCGCGCGGAAAGGATGAGACTGATGTAAACAAAAGTCCTGTTTTATTAACACCTTCGGA
>JAOTRQ010067734.1:0-12787 GCA_028565875.1 Hoplisoma paleatum
ATGTTTCTCTTCGCATATCCCAACTTGTCTGGAAGTTTGGGGTCAGAGCGCTATTACAGGGTCAGCCAATGTACGGCGCCCCCTGGAGCAGACGGGATTAAGGGTCTCGCTCAATGACCCAGCGGTATAGCGGAGTGAAGCAGAGCCCAACCTTTGGGTTCCCAGCTCAACGCTCTACCCACTAGGCTACACTGTCTCTAAATTTTAGACTGCAACTTTTTGCCCTAGACTCCTGCCATTACCGTAAAACACAACTGCTGTCGTTTACTGTCTTGAAGTCATCAATGCAACAACGAGATGATCCACGGGGGATATTCGTGGCTCACAGTCAGCACTCTAGTTCATCCCAAAGCCGCTGTGATGATCCATCCTGGATAACGGAATTAACTTGGCCACTGAATCCGATCATTCAATTGCAGCTCTATGTAATTGACTAAGGCATGTGGAAACAGATGTCGGGTCAGCTTGAGGAACTGGTGTTTGTGTGTGTGTGTGTGTGGGAGAATCATCGACCTGTGACCACTCCATTACAGTGATTTGACTCATTGCTTTGCGCAGCATTTAAAATGGATGATCACGACAAAGAAGAAGAATTACATTCACATATACACTCCCAATGCTTCCTTTGTGCGACTCGTCTTGCTTCATTTCACGTCAAAGCTTAATGGAAACCGTTTGTTTGTGCGTTCAGGTATTGTGCTAACATTGAGAAGATCGATTATGAGGAAGAGAAGATCCTGGTTCATTATAAACAGTGGAGTCATCGCTATGACGAGTGGTTCGATTGGAGCAGCCCTTACCTGCGGCCGGTTGAGCGAATCCAGCTCCGCAGGCAGGGTCTACAGGAGAACGGCGTGGTCTCGGTGACTATACGAGCACATCATTACGGAATAATACAATACAATAACTCATAAAGCGCTGATGGAAATCGTTTTGGTTTGTTTTAGGGGTTTCACGTCAACCAGAGAGTACTGGCCAGCTGGTCGGATTGCCGCTACTATCCTGCTCGAATCCTCTCCTGCAATAAAGATGGTCAGTGCTTATAGGAAATAACGCTCATGTGAAACACACTCACAGTCTGGCTGGTTGTTAGAGAACCGGGCTTGTCATCAGAAGGTGGCTGGTTTGATTCTGAGAGTCAACAGTTCACGACTGAGATGCTTTTGAACGCTTTTAGGAAAAAATGACAGACCAACATTTAATGGCGCTTCTCTGCCCATCCTCGATATCCACCAGCTTTTGTTTACACGATGATTTTTATTTGCTTTTATTTGCTTTTGTTTTATCCCTTATTAATAAATACTTTAATTAATGCTACTTGTATGTATACTAAGCCATTCCCTCCACTTCTGATTCGGGCGAACACTCGTATGTCCTGGTAAACAGTCCCACACTGTGCAACCTTCAGACCTGTAGTGCTTCTGAGAAATATGATAACGTCTTAGAGCACCAAAAGTACCTGAGAAATACAGTCACAAATGATGGACAGTGGCAATATGGCGACCGTTTATTGCGCGTAGTGCAGGTTGCACAGTTTGGGACGCACCTCTAGAAGACCAGTGGTCGCCCTTGGTTTCCATTGTTTATAATCGTCAGAAGGCGGATCATAACAGTTGGTGTGGAACACGTATCGATTGCCGTTGACTTTCTGCTGCTGTTATGATGACTGATGGTGTTTTTGTCTCCCGTCACAGATTCTTACACTGTGAGGTTTTTTGACGGCGTCGTCAAAACTGTAAAAGGAATGAAAATTAAGCCCAGTGGCAGAGAGGTGAGAAGCGATACACACACACACACACCTTTACATCTGTGATCTCTAGTTTATAAAAGCAATCTGACCTGAAACCGTTCATGTTTCTCTGAATTGCAGATTTTAGCCAACAAGAATGGACCTCCTGTCAGGAAGCGGGAAAACAAAGCGTGCGTAAAGAATCCCAAACCCAAGGAGAACAAGAACCACCCGGATGGAGAAAGCGACTCTGAGAAAGAGGACGGAAAGTGCATCAAATGTGAGGAGGACGAAGCGGAAAACCAGGTGGCAAAGAGGGTGAATGGGCACGCACACGCTGAGCGTGAGATGTCTAACGGGGACGTGAAGGTGGAAGCGCCGGAGAACGCAGGAGAGGAGGCAATAGAAAGAAAACCGATTAAGGAGGAGAATGAGGTGAAGGAGCTGATGAATGACTATGAGGATGCCGCTAAGACACCTGAGAATGGAATCCATGAGAGTGAAGAGGAGAAAGAGAGCAATCGCGGTCAGAACAGGAGGGCAAGAGGCAAACTGACCGAAGGTAAACATTCAGTTTCTTTTCACAATATAAAAGCAACACAGTGAATCAGAGTTTCTCCCTCTCGAGAGTGTTCAGGTAGTCAATTTAAAATAATAATGAATGTTTAATGTGCTTAATGACTTAACTGGACAGTTTATTATTTTATTAATAAATACATTAACACCAAACACCAGTCTATTCTAATAGAATATTTTTGTTGGACAAGGTGAGACGATCAGATTTTACACTTGATACTTTTATAGTCAATAAAGTTGCTGTTCTTAATAGTTCATAGATCCTTTAAAGCTTTTAATATTATTTCACTTAAACAAGCCCTCAAACTGTAAAATAAAATGATGCACCAAAAATGTATGGATGCACACGATTGTTATTGATGTTTGATATCAATAATTGTTTACTGTGTTCATTTGCGAGTCCGGGCTCGTCACCGTGCCACCTCGTCTTTGTTTTGAATGGTGCGATGCTTCATAGTTTGTGTTCAAATAAGCTTTTTTGGTCTCTGATGTCATAAGATGGTCAGCAGAGCAGCAAGGCAGTAAGTCGGCTTTTTGAACACGCGGCTAACCAACAAATGTCGTCTCTGTTCCTGGCTGAAACGGTTTAAAACAGCTTCATTCAAGTTTGAAAGTTTATAACGAGTAAATGCATTTTATTTTCAGTAAAGGGGGAAAGTACAATAACTTGTTACTAAAAAACAACAACCACCCGTTAAGAAAGCAGTTCATTTTTCATGCTGTTATTCACCATTTTCATTTCTCCTTTAAAATGATGAAATAAAATACAGGACTTCAAGTGGTTTATCGATAATTCATTCAAATAATGAATGATGTGGGGACACACAAAGATTTTAGTTCTGAAGTTGGTACAAACTATGCCAAACAATGCTGCACATTTCCACGTTTGTTTGTTTTTTTTAAACTTGGCATCATGCTCATCAAATCGTTTGCGTGTCTTGTAGATGCGGAACGACCCAGCGTGCCAGAGCTAAGAAAACGACGTGGTTCCATAAGCCAAACGGCATCAACCAAAAGGAGGAGAGTCAACACCACGGGTCCGTAATTATACTCTGTCTCACTCGCTAACGATCTCTCACATGAACCAGCATTACTTAAACACGTGTCCTGTGTTTCTCCACAATAAAGACAAAAACATTCGACCCGCCACATCCGATCCCCTGACCGAGAGCTTAAATGATAAGGACGGCCTCGGTCACCCGGAGTCTCCGAGGCCGAACGGACAAACAGCGTCTACACCTGACCTCGGTATGTTTGTTTCTGTGGAATTATTCATCACACATATACAGTGTGATTATGACTGAAGAAACGTTTCAATGGCTTTTTCTTTCTTCTTACTTTCCAGCTACTCTGCTTCAACGTCAAGCGCATTTACCGACCACCAATAAGTACAGCAGAGAACCACGTGAGTGCATTTAAGCATCTATTCATTGTGTAGCCTCACAGCAAGCCAGTCCAGGGATCGATTCCTAGTCGTTCTCGATTATGTACGTCATTTTATTCGACGTTACGTCTGTCCAACACAAATGTTCGAACCGGGCAAACGCTAGGAAGCCACGATCGGCACATTAAATCACGTTACTGTGCAATAAATAAGAATAAAAGCAGATCAAATCATATTAGAGTACGTGCAGTAGTTCTGATATTTACCGTTAGGAATCGTCAACATGCGTCGTACGGGTTCGTTTAAGCTTGGTGACGTTTGTTTATCATAAAAAATGCAACTTTTATGTTGCAGTCTGGAGTCGAGTTCATTCGATGTGTCCCTTTCCCCCCCAAAGTCGTGTCTCCTGGAACCGTTTAACCACGTAGGGTGACGTTTACCTGTAATTCTTTATTTAAAAGTGACTCCGTCGAATCCATTGCTGATGCCGGGATGTTATTTACCAGAAAAGTCTGACATGCAATGGAGCTTGGGATGGTTTTGGGCCGTCAAGGATGCCCTTAGTGAATGATGAATCTTTTGTTTCTGGGAGGACGGGGGAAGTAGGACACATTTGTGGGCCACGTTCGAAATGGGGACGGCCTTGTTGCGTCGCTGTGATGTAATCAAGTCCTTCATAATGCAGTCGCCGAATTAGGACATGACTGAACTGGGTGCTCAACAGACACACGATTGGCTATTTTTTGAGGAAAAGGTGGCCTGATGGGCGGAGTTAATGCAGGTTTTATCCTTGAATGATGCCGATCAGTTGCTGCAGCAACTAAAATACACCAAAGTTTTAAAATCTATTCGAATAAATACAAATACATTCCTTTGTTCTAACAGAATCCAAACCAATTGCTGTCTTTCTTCCTACAGTGTA
Organism: Hoplisoma paleatum; assembly: GCA_028565875.1. Classification (NCBI taxonomy): domain Eukaryota; kingdom Metazoa; phylum Chordata; class Actinopteri; order Siluriformes; family Callichthyidae; genus Hoplisoma; species Hoplisoma paleatum. The sequence continues at coordinate 4,612 of JAOTRQ010067734.1, forward strand.
CAGGGTGATCAAAAACCAGCCGCCGCCCATCCTCTCGATTGAACTGGACCATAACCCATTTAAATGCCAGGTGCCCGGGTGCACCAAGTCTTTTCGGAAGGCTTCTCTGCTGCACTATCACATGAAATATTACCACTCGAAGTGCGAGCTGGTCTCGGTCCACAATGCTCACACCTACACCGCAGAGCGGCAGGTTCAGGACGGCCATACACACCCCAACGGTCCACGAGGGCGCCGCACCGTCTCTGCTTCACTGGGTAAGTACATTGTGTTGGATTCTTGGGGAAAGGGGGAATTGAAGTGGAGTCTATATGTAGAGGATTGAAAATCTTGGCTGCTGGGTGCTTACCCGGGAAACGCACCTTGTGATGCGTCACTACGATGCTGCTCCTTGCTAAAGGCATTTGGGATGAATTGTAGTTGCTACTTGGCGGCTCGCCAGGCCCCACACTTCCTCAAACGATGCTGCTTCTCTCTCTCGCTCGTTCTCAGACTCTCCGTCCCTCCTGAGCAACGGCAAGTCCGGCCACACGCCGTCCCCCCCAGCCACCAACGGCGGCCATCGTCAGCGCAGCTCCTCCCAGTGCGAAAAGAGCAAAGAGAACCTGCACGCCAACCGCGCGCTCCATGACGACAGAGACTGGGTCGCCATGGAAACAGGTAGAGGAGCACATCTCCCTCGTCGCATCTAGCGCCAGACATGAGCCGCTCCCACGCCGAAAGGAGGCCGTCGGCGCTAACACGCTTGTCTGTTTTCATTCGTTTGCTACTGACAGAGCAAGAGAAGCGGAGAGAACGAAGGCAAAGAGACTTCTGTATTAAGGCCAAGAAGAAGAAGAAAAAGAAGAAGAAGCCCAAGTCAGGTGAGAGAAACGGACGTCTGGCTTTTCGTCTTTCTACCGTGCGTCCATGTGCTCATGGCTGCCGGCTTCCTGAGCGCGCGCACACACACACGCGCACACACACACGTTTCTGTACTTGCATGAAATTAACTGACAATTACAACGATTTGATTAATAGAATCATTTAATATCTACATAATCGAATAATGATTATTGGATTGTTTGCTTTATTTGAATAGCAGTATTGATCAGTCGGGCTTCATTTATCCTGTAATGACCGAAGGCGTCCTCTATGATGTCGTAATTTGCGTGTAATCTCAGTCATTTACCACTAGATACGATCATGAAAGCACGTGGTGGGAAAGATGCAAATTTTTCCGCGGCCGTGTTGTTTTTAGGGCCATGACAATTCACCAGATGAGCTTCAGACCGGTCAAGCATGTAAGATTAATCACCGGTGCTTAAGTTCCAGATTTGAATGAAGCAAAGAAATAGTTTCAGTAAGAGGACAGTTCAAAATAATTTTTAATTATTATTTACATAAATACAGTATGTCATTTCTGATTCGGAAGGCCACTTTACAATTCGCACATTAGGAATCTGTTTTCATCACTAGTAATGTACCATCCACTAACAGGCTGAGGTCTGGAACATGACGTAACCAAAGCATGGGTGTCAGTTTTGCTTGGATTTTTCCCCCCACTGTCGAGTTCACATGTGTGTGTAATTAAACATGCATAACTGGGTAAGAAATGGAAGATAAAACAGTCGGCATGAGTTGAGGTGAACCGTCCTGATCACGAGTTTTATTGAAGCTGGATAGATGGTTCATTCTTCTAAAGGAATTTGCTTCCATCAGTGTTTTGACCTCAGTAGGGAGGCCGTTGTTCTTCATTTCGCCTGCGGGACTCAACCTACAGTCATGACGTCACAAATTTTTAGTCCTCTGTACTATTAAACTAGTCACCGTTAGCAACAGATGTTGTCCTTTAATTAGTCTCGCATAATCTGTACTTCGAACGCCGTCCCAAACGATTTCACATCACCGCTGAGCTTTTTTCTCTTTTTTATTTTGTAGGTGAGGACAGCTGCAGCGACTGGTCCACGGACAGCCCGCTGTGGACTGATGAGGAGTCCGAGGTGGGGCTCGACCTAAACGCCACCCTCTCGGAACCGGCCAGAGAGACGGTGGCCCGCGAGTCTGAAATAGTGCGGTGTGTGTGCGAGGTGCAGGAGGAGAACGACTTTATGATCCAGGTGGGTTCGGATATGTTTGTTTACACGTCCGGGTGATGGGCAGTTGGGTCAACCATTGGAAGAGATCAAACAATGTGGATGAGATGTCGAATAGGACGGACGAGGTTGATCCAGCACGTCCTTAATACTAATAATTAATTAGTATAATGTATAAAAGGGGTTGCATATTGGTGACGCCCCCTGCTGCTTAAAGTGAACATGTATTCACCGAGGTTTACGTTACCGTGCCGATTCGAAAACGTCTCGGACAGTAGTTGACGACGCCGTGCCGGGGAGTCGGACAGATAAAATACAAAGACGTTAACGAAACGAAAACGTTACTCTGTTATTGACGTGTGTTTCGGTTTTCCTCTCTAGTGTGACGAGTGTCTGTGCTGGCAGCATGGGACCTGCATGGGCCTGTACGAGGACAGTGTTCCCGACACTTACAGTTGTTATATCTGCAGGGAGCCAGCAGGTAAGCTGCAGTCGGTGTAGTGTAACACACTTGGACCCCTGAGTCCATGATGAGTTGCGAGGAATCGCCTCTTGCACCCTTTCTGTGTTCTCGGCACTCGACGTTCCATTTGTAATCACTGAGCTGATGCTGTTGTCCACCGTCACTTACAATCATAATAATAAATGATAACCACAAATAAAGTATTATTTTAAAACAAATTGTAAAATAAAAAAGTGAATTCAGAGTCGTCTTAAACTTTCTCCAAATGAATCAATTCTTTATATCTTTTTGCGAATCATTTCATCCCTAATTAAATGTTACTAAAGTCGTGTGTGTGTGTGTGTGTGTTCAGCTCAGAGACAGAGTCAGCGTTACTGGTATGATAAGGACTGGTTGAGCAGTGGCCACATGTATGGTCTGTCCTTCCTGGAGGAAAATTACTCGCAGCAGAACGGCAAGAAGATGACGGCCGCACACCAGCTCCTGGGTGACGTCCATCACGTGTTCGAGGTCATCAATGGACTCCAGCTCAAGATGAGCATCCTACAGTAGGTTAACACACTCATTGTGTATGTCAAAGACTACCGATACCTAATAAATACATTTAAAATAAATCTTTACCCAAGTAAAACCCAGAAAAATGTTGTCTTTGTGTACCAGGGCGCAGTCTCACCCCGACCTGAAGCTGTGGCGGCAGCCTTGGAAATCGTCCGACGGCTCGCTCAGGAAGGGTTCGGGTCACTCCGGTGTTACCACACCTTCTCCACCCTCGCCCCTCGGAGTGTCCGAGTCCACCGAGAGCGAATCGCTCAGTCACAAACAGCCTAACCCAACTCCGTACTCCTTTCAGACGTCCTACATCAGCAGCGAGCACTGTTACCAGAAGCCACACGCTTATTATCCAGCTCTGGAGCAGCGCCTGGTCGTGGAGACTCGCAGCACCGAAGAGCTGCTGGATTTCGAGCTGAGCAACACGAAGGTTAGATTGCTCCACACGTCTGTAGGGATGGAACGATTTGGCAAGAGGTGCATTAACTGTAATCTCATTTATTGTCTGTTATAACGTTGTGCTGTGTCACTGTTAGGAGCTGGAGTGTCGTGTGAAGCTGCTGGCTGCGGCCGAGAAGGAGACGAGCTGTGCACTTAAGATAAAGGAGGAGGAAGAGGAGGACGAGGAGGAAGACGACCCCGTGACCTGTCACCAAAAACCGGACCCCGACCTCCTGCTGCACCAGCAGTGGCAACTTAACCTGCTGGATCACATCGAGGCCGTGCAAGACGAAGTCATCCACAGGATGGACCTCATCGAAAGAGAGCTGGACGGTAAGCCACCAGTCCACTGTCATGCTGGACTCGTACAACCACAACATCATGTGCATCGGAGACTCGTAGTTTGGATACGAAAGGTCCAAATGTTTGTGAAGACTCGAATTTACTAACTTACTTAAAGCTTAAGTGTGATGTCGGTTTATTTTTTAATTTTTTAATCTTTTTAACTTTACCACCCAAAAGATTAAGACAATACAGATTTATCGGGTTCATCGGACCACATCGGGACGCGATCGTTTTGGTCCAAATAACCGGTCGGTCCAAGAATATAATTTATGTAACGTAAATGTTTATTAAACTTTTATTGTGCGATTATGAACGACTTGTAGATGGTTTCGAAAAACTTCATTTTTTAATGATTTCATCACTATGTTTAGTTACACAGCATGTAAAGCTTAATAATAAAATCAGTTTTTACTAAATTCCTGTCAATGCTTGAAGAAGTGTAATTTAACACGTTCTCACCGACTGCACTTGAACAAAATCACCCCAAACAAAGTACAAAGTCGAGTGATTAAAAGTGGTTTTCCCGTTTCATCTGTAGTTTTGGAGAGCTGGCTGGACTACACGGGTGAGCTGGAGCCCCCCGACCCCATGGCCCGGCTGCCTCAGCTGAAACGCCGCATCAGACAGCTCCTAACGGATCTGGGAACGGTGCAGCAGATCGCACTCTGCTCTTCATCCACATGAGGGTGTCCGAGCACTGTACAGACAGACTCTTATCATGAACTAAAACCCCCATACAGAAGAGGCACCGATTTACCCGCTGCAGTGCCATTAATGGATCCTCTCAGAGAAATAACTCCAGACCACCCAAGGAACGAAGCCAGGATGGAGAGAGAAGGGCAGTACTTGAAAGTAGTTTAGTAGATTCAAATGTACTTGAGAACTGTACTTTATACGGTCCACATTTGGCAGCGATAACCTGCCATTTTTTATGGACCGTAACGTCGATGCCAATAAATGCAAGTAATATTAACGGCAAAACCTTTTTGTAAGCACTTAAAGTCGCTTCGATGTTCAACAAATCAGTTTCGATTTGTTGCGTTTGTTCAATTGGTTGCAAATCACCGAACTCTTGCCGGTTGTAACGGCTCGGTTATAAACGCTCCGATATGAAATGTTTCATTTTAGCTTCGGATTTCTTTGTTTCTATTTAGTAGACAATAGAAATTTTCTTTTGTGCATCTTTACATCTCGACTTTTCCCGGTTTGCATATCGTCCTTTGCATCGGATCAATGCTGTAATTATATTGTGTGACTCGAGTCTGATTTTCATACTAATAGTAAAGAAAAAAAAATCTTGTACATTTTGTAATGAATTTCTTTTCGTTTATATTGTTTTTGAACATTGTTGCTTGTGTCTCCTGTAAATGATTGTACTGGCAGATTTACCGAGCACAAATCGTCACCCCCCCTCCCCTCTTAAATACGCCAAATGGTTTTCTTTATATAAAAAATCTCCCCTTTCTGGCATCAGGTTGCCAGTTTTAATTTATTGCAACTTAGAATTTAAGTTATTCATTTGTTTAAGTTATTCGTTTTCAGATGGAGGTTTTTTAATACAGGTCGTGTTACATCGACTGAGTCTGTGATCGTGTTTCAGCGTCAGTGAGCAGATGGACCCTCAGCGTGCATTTGGCCTGAAATACAGAGTCCAGTGTGGTCCGGCTTTGAGTATTATTATTGTTTGTTTGTTAGTTTACCTTTTATATTATTTTGCTTTGAATTTTGTAACCGGTGCCCCATGAATTATTTCGAAAAAACACGACTCCGACATGCTTTGTTCTTTTTGTGTATACAATCCAATAATGTCGTGTAGAATTATGAATTCGACGATCTAGTTTTTTCTATGCTTTTAACATTTTCATTGTGAAGCCCGTGTCCACGGCACCAAACATTCTGTGTGTTGTCTGTCTGCCCTGCGTTACATTTACGATCACTGGAGGTTTAATAATGAGTGCTTTTCTCTGTCATTTCCATGTAGAAGTCATGTTTGTATTTACGACTCGAGTAAATGTCCCTTCATCTTTAAACTTTCACGGAGAAATTCTGTGTTAAGCAAATTCCTGCCTAAGCTCAAGCCAAGAGAAAATAAAATCTACTTTTGGTCGATCTGTGTCGCCTGAACACTTTTATGTCTGTAACATTTTGTCATGGTTTGTTATTTTCTTTTAACTGGTCTTTAAAGTTTATAGAGGTTTAAATTTCCTATATTGTAATTATAATTTAAAAGTGATAGTGACTGGAGAATTGAAGATACTGAAATTGTGTGTTTATAGGTTTTCTTCTGGATTCACAGACCCACAGTCCAAAGACATGCAGTCAAGCTAATAAGAGATGCTGAATTTGTTGTGCGTGTGTGTAGGTTTCGTTTGGATTTGCCATTTTCCTCCCACAGTCCAAGGACATGCAAGTCAAGTTAGATATACTGAATTTGTGTGTGTGTGTATATATGTCTTCTCCGGATTCGCCCGTTTCCTCCCACAGTCCAAAGACATGCAATCAAGTTAATTGGAGACACTATATTTGTTGAAATTGTGGCGTGTGTGTAGGTTTCCTCCATATGCGCCCATTTCCTCCCACAGTCCAAAGACAAGCAGTTAAGTTAATTGGAGATACTGACGTTTTTCATTGTCTAGGTTTCTTTCAGGTACTCCGGGTTTTTTTCCCCCACAGCCCAAAGACATGCAGTGTGTTTGTGTCGGTGATCTGCAGCGGACTGGCGACCTGTTCAGGTGTTTGACGTATTGGCCCGAATGGATGGATGGATGGATTGCGCTCTGTATAACTGACCAGACTTTCGTACGTGTTACGGCCCTAAATCGTTTCCTGCTTTTATTTAAAGGGCACTCGGTAGTGCGCGACACGTGTTGCGTCACTCCCTACAGAGTGCACCTACACAGGCTGTAAGGAACCGATTGAAACGTTGCCGCCCCGCCCACTTTTAGGTGACCGCAGCTGGCGGACTGCAGCAGGCGGAGCGCAGTCAGAGCTGAGTGAACCTTCAGACCGGCCGTTACTTCTCTAGTCATTGACTACGGTCTCGGCGGTTTAATTACCAGTTTGACGGTGAGCGCTGTTGATTTATTATTATTTTTAAATTGATATTGTCGTCGACCGAACGTTTAAATAACCTGCCATACATTCTCGTCCTGTTTAGAGTCTTGTTAAAGTAGCTTAAATATATATATTCTTAGTTAGCTATCTGGCTAACCGTTAGCCTGTCTGGCTCGAGTCCTCGCGCATCAACTGTCGAGTCACTCTTCTGTTACTTACACACCTCTACGTGTAATAGGTATCATCGTAGTCGTAAAATAACCCTTTAGTGCGTTTAGTGCTACATTTCTGTGCTGTACAGTCGACGCTTATTCTAGGTTATAGCATCCAAGCGCCTCTGTAGAGATGTATAGCTGTATAGCGCATACGTGGGCTGGAGTACAAATGGCAACATTTTCCGTTCGCAGGTGTCCTACGTAGTGGATGTCGAGGGCGCTCTGCGGGATTATCTAGTGCACTTGACTAGTCAATGAGTCGTCTATTTGAGATCGAGCCACGGCTGGTCTCTGGGATTCACCTTCACGATGCGTACTTGTCATTTTTTTTAGTGTAAGGCTTTAAAAGAATGCGTTTTTTCCACCTGTGATCTTCTTTATCAAGTCTGTCGTACCGTTATAAACGATTTTACTAAACTAAATGAACTTAACCTTGTTGTTAAAGTTTAATTCTTTGATTAGTTTTTAAAAAGATGACATGCTGCGTTACACGTTTTCAGTGATGAGAACAACAGCATCAACAACAATAGCAACACTTTGCTTAGTTTTGTAACCCTTTTGCGTACAAAGTGTTCACTTATATGAAGTGTAATTAAGAGTCTGACCTTAATTACCATACCAGGGGACGAACTTTACCAGTGTTTGACCTTGAGATGATTTATTGTTGTTAATATTTAGCTTGTAAGTTTATGTTTTTGTTGTTGTTGTTGTTGTTGTTGGTGATGAACCTGCACTAGTATTTAATAAATACTGTATTTAGGTCGGCGGTATTTAACCTGTGGTGTCACTTATAGATGTATTATGTATTTACATTCACACTAATCCAGCATGGAAGGAGTCATTACAAGATAATTTCCTTCCAAGAGTTTGTCAGTTCTTTCATGGGTTTGGAATCAAGCTGTAGATCAGGGGTCAGCAACCTTTTTGAAACTGGGAGCTACTTTTCGGGTACCAACAAATGTGAAGAGCTTCCAGTTTGATACACACTTGTGACATCACACATTTATAACCTTTAATGACATGTTACTATTAAT
>JAOTRQ010067744.1:0-12787 GCA_028565875.1 Hoplisoma paleatum
GGCGGGGGGGTGGAGGGGCTGGGGAACTCATTTTTTTACCTGATATATTTACATATAATTATATATATATATTATATTATATATATTTTTATCTCTATTTAAATCATTTTTATTTTTGTATAATTAGATAATAAATAGATTGTTGTGCGATTGTTGTGTCTCTGGGTGTGTGTTCGGGGATTGTTAGCGTGTGTTTGTGTGTCCCCAGGTGTGTGTTTATGTGTCCAGGTGTGTGTTTAGGTGTGTGTTTATGTGTCCCCCTGGGTGTGTGTCCGGGTGTGTGTCTGTGTGTGTCTCTGACTGTGTGTCTGGAAGTGTTCGTGTGTGTCTGGAAGTGTTCGTGTGTGTCTCCAGGTGTTTCTGAGTGTGTGTCCGAGTGCATCTCTGGCTGTGTGTGCTTCCGATTGTGTGTCGGGTGTGTGTCTCTGGGTGTTCCTTCAGTTGTGTGTTAGCGTGTGTCCTCGGTTGTGTGTTTTCTGACCTGTACACGCAGGGTGTTGGAGACACTCTGAGATGGAACGCCGCGGTCTGTAGCGGTGACAGTGAGGATAAACTCCGCCCCCTGGGCCCCGCCCGGACCCTCCCCGACCCCCCTGAGTGTCGAGGTGGAGCGCAGTTCCCCCGACTTCTGATTCAGAGAGAAACGTTCCACCCTGGAACCTGAAACAAGCAGAGAACCCGGGTTCAGTGTGTGTGTGTATGTATGTGTGTCTGTGTGTGTGTATGTATGTGTGTCTGTGTGTGTGTGTGTGTGTGTAATATTGTACCAGATAATGAGTAAACAACTGTGCCATTCTCTCCCTCGTCAGGATCTTTAGCCTGTAGCGCCCCCAGCAGGGATCCAGCAGGTAAACCCTCCTGTACCTGAAACACACACACACACACACACACACACACACACACACACAGAAATATATTATTATATATAATAATATATATGTTTACAACTATTTAATTATTTTATTGAATATATTTTAGTTTTAACTGAATTATTGTATCAATTAGAAGTTTTCCTATCAAACAATTATAAATATTATAAAATAAAATATGAGTAAATGAAATTTTTATTTTAACATATATTCCTTTTAAACAACTATAAATACATTTAACATAAAATATAAATAAATAAAATATTTTATGTTTAAGAATCTATATTAATTTCTATAATATTTCTTTTATTTAGGATTCGTGTTGTTACTCCTGATCACCTGGAGGCGCAGTTCTCGTCCGGGTGAGACGTGGATGAACACCGGCGCATTATCGTTCTCGTCTAGGACGGTGATGTGGGCGGTGCCTGTGGCGCTGCGGGGAGGCGTTCCTCCATCCTGAACCACCACCACAAGCTGGTAACTGGACTGGTGCTCGCGGTCCAGCGGGGTCCTAGTGCTGATCTCACCTGCAAACCAAAGAAGGGGAAACGGGCGCGTCTAAGATCAAAGCTGAAGAGAGAGGTGGGGGCAGAACTCGAGGAACCTCCGCTGTCCTCCGCTGTGTATTTTCTCTATTATTCCCTGTCAATGTGCTGTACCATCGATCGGCCACCAGAGGTCGTAACCGCAGCACAACACTCCTGTCAGTTTCCTGGGACAATCCTGGTTTGATCATTATTGATTATTGATTAATCATTTATTTAGTTTTTAAATCATTTATAAAAAAAATTAATCTTTTACTTAATTTTTAAATCATTTATTTTATTTTTAAATCATTGATTTTTGAATTATTTATTTTGAAATCATTATTTATAATAAAATCTTCTCACCGGTCAGTGAGTTGATCTGAAAGTTCCGGTCAGTGTGCAGCAGCCTGTAGGAGAGTCGACTGTTCAGTCCGGCGTCACCGTCGGTGGCCGAAACTCTCCCGAACCCACTTCCTGCGGGCAGGTTCTCCCTCACCGCCAGGAAAACCCTCTCCTGCGAGAAACGGGGCGAGTTATCGTTCTCGTCCGTCACGGACACCCTGACGGTGGCGCTGCCCGTCTTCTTCGTGTGCCCGCTTCCCGAGGAGGCCAGGACGGTCAGCAGGTACATCTCCTTGGCCTCCCGGTCGACCGCACTCTTCACGAACAGCCACCCGCTGTCCGGGGCAATCCCGAACCCTGCCGCATCCCCATCGGCACGGAGATGATAAGAGAGCCGGGTGGAGGCGGAGTCATGGGCGGAGTCTCCGCCCTGATCCCGGCTCAGCGCTCTGACCTGCAGGAAGCGGGTGTTCAGTGGCGCGTTCTCCTTCAGCTCCACCCGGTAGGTCAGCGTGTCGAACACGGGACCTTGACCGTCCTCCGCCCGGACCTGCACCACCAGCCTGAAGGTGGCGCTGAGCTGAGGAACGCCCGCGTCTTTGGCCAGCACCCGAAGGTCGTACTGAGGGGCATTCCGATACGACAGGGTTCCGATGAGGCGGATCTCGCCGCTGCTCCGGTCCACGCTGAACGTCCGCTGGTTCTCTGGTGAGAGCAACTCGAAGCTCAACTGCCCGTTGGCCCCGTAGTCGCGGTCCTCTGCTCGTACCCGGTACACCACAGCGCCCACTCTGGTGGCCTCCGGGAGCAGCAGCGACTCCGAGGACGAGGGTAGGAAGCTGGGCGGGTTGTCGTTGACGTCGGTGATGGTGATGCGTACCCGGGCGTGGTCAAATATGGGCGGAGAGCCACTGCTGGCCTGGATCTCCAGCTCCAGCGAGGGCCACAGCTCGTGGTCCAGGGGCCGCCCGGTCCGGAGAGCACCGGTCCCCGGGTCCACCGTGAAGGAGCCGTCAGGATCGCCTGAGGAGATTTTATACGTGACGTCCACAGAAGCTTCTGGAAGAGAAAAACAAACCATTAGGCAACATGCCAGTAGGGATGTCAGGTCAGTCTCTGAAGGTTGCTGAACTCTCACCGTTTTTACCGCCCGCCCGCACCACGCCTACCTCGGTGCCCCTCAGCACGTCCTCGGGGACGGTAAAAAAGTACTGCGCCTGCTCGAAAGTGGGGGGCGCCACTGAGCCGGCGACCACGCTGATGTTCACCCGGGCGTTCACAGGCGAGGTGAGTCCGCCTCCATCCAGCGCCGTCATCACCATGGCGATGATGGAGTTCTCCTTACCATGCAGAGAGCGCGACAGGGAGACCACGCCTACGGAGACACGCCCACTTCGTTACCAAGACAACACTAGCTTAAGAATAACAATAACAACACACGCACATACACACACACACACACACACACAGACACACACACACACACACACACACACACACACACACACACACACACCGGTGTCTCTGTTGAGAGTGAACAGGTCGGATCCTCCCCCAGGCACGGTTCGATAGGTCACTTTGCCGTTCTCATCTGCGTCTGGGTCGTGGGCGGAGACTCGGACGACCGACGTTCCCGGTGCACTCTGGGAACTTAAACTGACCGCGTAGTTAACCGGGTAAAATGTGGGTCGGTTATCGTTAATGTCCAGCAGGGTTACTTTTATTAGTGATGATGAGCTCAGGCCACCCTGGAGGAGTAAATAACAAGAGTAAACAAATAAGAGAAGTAAATAACAAGAGTAAACAAATAAGAGGAGTAAATAACAAGAATAAACAAATAAGAGGAGTAAATAACAAGAATAAATAAGCAAAATAAAGAATGAAGAAAAGAAGAAAAATGAACAAAATTATTTCAGAAATAAAAAACACACATGAATAAAACAGGTGAAAACATTTTTAATAATGAAGAATAAATAACAGGTATAAATAAAGATAAATAAATAATTAAAACAAAATAAATTAATAAAAAGTTTAAGAGAAGTAAAGATAAATAAGAGGACCACAGTAGAGTGCTCTCTCTCTCTCTCTCTCTCACCCCGTCAGTAGCAGTGATGATAAAGTCGTAACTCTCGGGCCCCTGGTCCCGGTCCAGAGATGCACTGGTGCACATTTGTCCAGTTTCTTTATTAATACTGAAGTGTCCAGTAGAGGAGCCGGACGCTGCTGAGAGCAGAGAGTACGTTACAGCCCCGAACGATCCGCCATCAGCATCCTCCGCCCTCACCTGCAACCCAACAACAAGCAGAGAGAGAGTAAACAACCGGGTCACAATCGGGTCACAACCGGAACAAAACCGGAACACAACTGGATCAAGATAGATAGAGATAGAGATATAAAATAATCAATTATATGAAGAAAATGTTACTGATGGCCCCCCGAGCAAAGTTCTGAATGTTCTCAACGTTCTTAAAATAAAAAAGTTGTTATGTGTGTTTATAACAGACAGAGACACACAAACACACAGACAGACACACAAACACACAGACAGAGACACAGACACACAGACAGACAGAGAGACGAACGATTTGACTTGAGTTATAAACTGTCTCTGGTGTGTGTGTGTGTGTGTGTGTGTGTGTGTGTGTGTGCGTGTGCGTGTGTGTGTGTGTGTGTGTTGATGATTTGTTTAGGTGTAGTGGTGGTGGGAATACGGTTACACTCGGCACTGCACTACTTCACTAAATCTTGAGTTGTCGGGGGTCACAGATGAGAAAAGCATTATGGGCCGGGGGGCCCTTTTGGTCGGGGGGTTAGCGTGCAGAAACCTGTCTGTGTATGTGTGTGTTTGGGGGGGGGGTTGCGAGCCTGAGATAAACTCCAGCACACACACACACACACGCACACACACACATGTGCACGGGTACGAGACGTGATCCAGTAACGACTCAGGAACATCAGACACACACTACTCACATCTGCGCGGGTTTATTTCAGGCACTCCGGTTTCCTCACACAGTCCAAAAACATGCAGGTCAGATAAATGAAAGATATTAAATTGTCCATGTGACTTGTGTATCGACCGAACGATCGTCTCCTGTCATGAAGTGTCAAAACATGATGTTAACAAACAAACAAACTAGACAAGCAATCGGAAGGTTGCTGGTTCGAGTAACGTCGTATAAATCAGCGTTTTTGTCTGGTGGAAGTGGAATAAAATCTGTTTAATCTGTTCCCACTGCGGTTTACAAGATGTACCTGAAAAAAACGAAAGGAAGGAGAATCGCAACAGCAAAGCAAACTGCTTTATAGATACAGAACAGATCTGCCCCCCCCCCCGCCCCCCCGTGCCAGTTAATATTGGTTGTGTAGGAAACCGTTCAGCACTTTAACATCAGCGCTGGATTCCTTCCCGTCGTGTTTCGAGATCACATTTTTCTTTCAAGTGCTTTCTACAAGCGTCCAGTTTAATGCTAAACACACAACACACTAAACACGCAAACAGCCAAAGAGTGTAAACACACCCGAATGAACCCGGCATGAAGCTTCGGCTGCATTATTTATGTTCCGGTGTTATTTGGACACGAGATCGTACTGAAATCTCGTCCGAGCGTCTGTTCACTGAATTCAACTTCGAAACTGTAGTGAACGGGTTTCTAATAATAATCTCTAAGGTAATTCAGCACCACGACACTAGAGGGCGTCGAGTTTCTGAAGGTGGTTGTTCTGTGGTTGTGTTTGTGTTTACTCTCCGGGTATTCTCTCTCACTGGATATTGAACAGCGAATGATTTAAAATGTCGGATCATGATTGTATATAAAGTCGTCACTCCCCACGTGTGTCGGTGCCTCAATGTTTATGATATTTCATTTTTATATCTCCGCTGTTATAAACATCTGATCTTATAGACATGCTGCGACTAAAATGACCATCGACGACAATAAGAATAATAAGAATAGTCCTATAAATAACAATAAAATTGTTGCCGAGTCTTAACTGTTATTGTGCATTTATTTTATAGTTATTTATTTAATTAAAAAGAAAAGATTTAATAATACGTGTGAGAGTTTATTTATCCTCATTCTACATTTCGTTCTTCTTTCTCTGTCCTGCACATCTCAGGTTCTGCTTCCATCCCGTCGACCGATTCTTGATTCTTCCGTTCGGAGCCCCTCGAGGTTTATTGAGAGGAGAGACGGATGAGTTCCGTCGATCATCCATCACGTACGTGAACAGTCTCACTGAGCATCTGGCTGGATGAATAAAAGCTCAATCGAGGCCCCTTGTGACTTTAATTAAAACATAATTCGATCAATATTTTGGGCGTCCACATTCGACGTCTCGCGTGACGCAGAATGATTAAAGAGGAGAACGAGCGTCAGGTGATGAAGAGCAAGAACGAATGGACTGGAGCAACATGAAGACGTAAATTTGCTCAAGAAGGAAAGTGAATGGAAGGCCTGGGGGGGTTGTGTGTGTGTGTTTGGGGAGCGGGGTCATCGGGGGGGTCTGTGTGTGTGTGTTTTTGGGAAGGGGGGTTACGGCACGTGTGGATGCAAATCACAATAAATGTGAACGAACTGATGGTTGAGGACGAAACCAAATGTCTCCATCTGAACGTAAATGGAGGTTAACGTTCCGCGCGCAAGAGCTGCGCTAACACAGAGCTCCCAGGCTAACGGCACTAACACAGAGCTCCCAGGCTAACGGCGCTAACGTCTGTCTTAGAACCCGGGAACCGCGCGCGGGTTTGAGGAACCAATCGATATCAAAATGTGGAGGTACAGAATGGAAACAGATGGTTTTAGGGTCGAAAGAAAGCGAAAACACATTGCTGTGAGCAGGGGGTCGCGACCCCTCTTAGCACCACGAATATAAATCAGCGGTCAGCACATGGGGGACAGAAGGACGACGGGTGGAACGCAAACACACACACACACAGAGAGAGAGAGAGAGAGAGATAAAGGTAAAGATGGACGTGGTGTGATAGTTAGAAACAGTCTTGGGGTCAAACGAAAGGTTAAACGATTCGTTTTGAGCTTTTATCATCTGGGCTGGTTGACCGGTTTTGGATTGAATTGAATTTGTTTAGTTGGTTTTTAAATGTTTATCAGTTGTTTTTGGATGGTTTAAAATGATGGTTAGTTAGTTTTGGATGGTTAGTTGGTTAGTTAGTTGGTTTTGAGTGATTTGTGGTGTAATTGGATGGTTCTAAATGGTTGGTTGATTAGTTTAGTTTGATGGTTAGTGTGTGCATGTGTGTGTGTGTGTGTGTGTGTGTGTGTGTGTGCGTGTGTGTGTGTGCATGTGCGTGTGCGTGTGTGTGTATGTGTGTGTGTGTGTGTGTGTGTGTGTGTGCTCTCGTACTGGTTGTCGTTAACTCAGTTGTTAACGACGTAAATTTGCTGGCTGCTTGGACACTACAAGAAATCTATGAATGTAGACGCGCCCTCTAGAGGCCGTTATGATAACTGATTAATGGTTATGTGGAGTAAATCAATGTAGAGATGAGATATCGCTGGATGTCCTGCGTGTGGCCCACGGACGCACACACGCATGCACATACACACACACGCACACACACACACACACACACGTCGTCAGGATAAAAACGCTGATTTAAGCTCTCGCGGATGTTTTATATCTCGTCCACTCCGTCACTAATGAACACACTCCCTGCAGAAAAGCTGGAACAGAGATGCTGATACTGAAGTGTGTAGGAGAGAAGAGACACGCTAACACACACACACACACACACAGATGAGACAGTCCACCCCAGCGCAGTCGCATTAGCAATCCATTTTCTGAGCTCTTCGCTACCTCAGACTTCAGGAATGGCCAAGAAAAACATGACGACCAGGCGCCAGATAGTACAGAGGTCAGAGGTCACCGCAGCTCCAGCTGGGAGAGAACTAGCTTGACTGTATGGCTTATGAGATGTGATAACACACACACACACACACACACACACACACACACAAAACAACACCTGACCTTAAATAACACAAGCAGAACTGAGCGCTACAGACAAGGCTGGTATTACAGTGTAGAAACACATACACACAAACACACACGCGCACAAACACACACACATCATCGCTTTGACTACCACAACATTGGCCATTTGACCCCATTGTAATTCATTAGTAGGTAAACAAACTACCAAGAAGCGACTAATTGCAGATACATTAACGTTTAAAGTGGACGGCGGTGTGTGTGAAGACTACAGTCCACAGACTTGTTCATCAGAATTGTTCTTGCATGAAGGAAAATGTCGTTTTGCAAAGCAGCGTGTGTCATTTCTAATACATAATTGATTTTAAATGATGATGATGATCTATATATGAACCCTGTCATTAGTGTCCCAATACATTTGGCCGTGTCCTTTATGGATTCGTGATGATCCTCTGCTGGAGTCACCGAGTTCACACAGGATCTGCAGTCCAGCACACGTCCCTCAGAACGAGACACAAAAACCACATGTCCTCTGGAAAACAGGTTCTAATCTATAGCGTGTGTGTGTGTGTGTGTGTGTGCGTGCGTGCGTGCGTGCGTGTGTGCGTGCGCGTGACCTCGTGTTTGATCCATGCTTTCATGAGCGTGACGGTTCTGCACTTCTTGTATTAAGTAAAACAGTCGTGAGAACAAAACAAGTTTCCTGAAAGCTGGTATAAAAGTAGTTTACAAGTTGTACTAGTTGTACTTAACTACTTCATCTTAACTAGGTAATGACTGGATTAATCATTCGGGACAGACTTCACCTCAGGGAGAGGTTCGGTACGTCTGTCCGATGTCGGGTGTTAGTTGGATGGTTTGGGGTGATCGTTGTGTGATTTTAGAGGGTTGGTTGAAGGGATTTAGATGGTTGGTTAGTTGGTTTTGGGTGGTTGGAGGGTTTTTAGGTAATTGAATGGTTGGTTAATTGGTTTTCAGGTGGCTGGTTGGTTGGTTGGCTTTGGGGGGCTGGATGAATAGTTTTAGATGGTTGAATAGTAGGATGTTAGTTGGTTTTGGAAGGTTAGCTAAATGGTTTTAGATGACTGGTTA
Source organism: Hoplisoma paleatum (assembly GCA_028565875.1). NCBI lineage: Eukaryota > Metazoa > Chordata > Actinopteri > Siluriformes > Callichthyidae > Hoplisoma > Hoplisoma paleatum. Next base: position 8,783 of record JAOTRQ010067744.1, read on the forward strand.
GTTGGTTTTGGAAGGTTAGCTAAATGGTTTTAGATGACTGGTTAGTTGGTTGGTTTTTTAAATGATGGTTAGTTGCTTTTGGATGCTTGGTTGACTAGTTAATTGTTTTTTGGTGGTATGTTGGTCTGTAATTATTTGGATGGTTTTGGATGGTTAATTTGTTTTGTTAAACTTCATCCTGGTTGTTGTTAACTCAGTTGTCAGTGACTGATGTAAATGTGTAAATGAAACATCACGTCTGAACCTTCCTCAGATTTAAAGCTCATCATGTGGTGTTGAGCTGAGGGTGGATTAAACCTGATCAAAGCTGGAACTGAACATGTTAACTAGTTCAGAGTCGCTAAACCGCCCGGTCTCCGTGTATTTGTTCAGTCATGGATGAAACCCTGTGTCCTGGTTTTTCTGACCCCTGAGGGGCCCGACTGGAAGGATCTGATCTTCGTGGTCGGTGTTTGTTGGAGGTTTTGTGTCCATGCTGAGCGTGCAGTCCTGCACAGTGTCGTTTTTAACTCAGCTCAGCACTTAGTGAGAGTAAAGAAATCGAGATCCGAGTGAACGTGATACAGGACGGAGAACTCGGGCGCAGAATGACATCACAATAACATCAGTACTTCTACAAATGTCAAGATGTGTATGATTTACATGCTTCCATGCTTATAATAACAGGATATCATCTCCTAACATACACTCTCAAAGGGCTGGGATGAAGTTAAACACAATTTTTATATTGATTTATTGATTTATTGATTTATTTATTGAGCATTTTAACATCATGTTAAAATCTAAATCGTATCCATGACAGCAGAACGTTCATTCATTCATCATGGACGATTCGTTCTCTTCGACTTGCTTCACTTGTGTGTTTTTAGACTGTGGGAGGAAACCGGAGCACCCAAAGTGAACCCACACAGACACCGGGAGAACATGCAAACTGGATTACCGATACAAAAATTGTTCTCTGTGTGTGTGTGTGTGTGTGTGTGCATGTGTGTGTGTGTGTGTGTGTGTGTGTGTGTGTGTGTGTGCACACGCTATATTGTGTTTTTTGTCTATAAAAAGTAACAAAAGTACAAGTACACAAAACCGCTCCTTTTTTTACGTTACATCTGCGCTCCAGGGTCACCACTAGGGGTTCCCAGCAGCAGAATAACCATGTTAAACTGTGTGTGTGTGGTGTGTGTGTGTGTGTGTGTGTGTGTGTGTGTGTGTGTGTGTGTGTGTTGTTTTGTTTTGTTTTGAGTAATACATAAGACACAACCGGCAGTGAAATGTTCAGTGTGTGTCTGTGTGTGTGTGTGTGTGTTGTTTTGTTTTGTTTTGAGTCATACATAAGACACAACCGGCAGTGAAATGTCTTACAGTGTGTGTGTGTGTGTGTGTGAGTGTGTGTGTGTGTGTGTGTGTGTGTGTGTGTGTTGGGGGGTTACCATGTAAAAATAAAAACATCTTTATGATGTCGTGTACAGACACAGAAACATTCGCCTCTCTCGAGATTTATTTTCACGACATGAAACTGATTCACTTTCCTGTTTAATTTAGTTACACAACTGAATTCTGGGTTGTCAGCGCCTCAGTTTTAAATAATAATTCCTTTTTAAAAAATATATATATATATATAAATATATGATTTGTTCATTCCTGAGTTCCATTCCTGCAGCTCTGTGTGTGACGATCAGATTTCCAGCTCCGATCCAATTCGAGTTCCAATCCAAACAAAATGAAAATAATGATGAGAACTGCGAGCGAAAGGGAAGTCCAGCAGTGCGGCCGCGCTGGAGCAGGAAGTCGGCCGATAACACAGGAAGTTACGACCATTGTTTTTGCGGAGGGACGGAAGTTCGGGTCGCCGCCGATCCTGACGGAAATCATTTTCTAATATAACGTCCTGCAGAGACTCGACCTTGTTCCTCTCTTAAAATAAGCCGAATCACGTCCTAGCGGCTTTGCTCATTTATCCCGACCTCCAGAAACATCGAGGTTAAGAACTAACACGACAAAGACGAGGAAAAAACTTTCATTTAAAAAAACATTCAAATATTTATTTATTTATCATTAAAATAGTGACTGTTGTGGGTGAAAGACACATTAGATAATTAGACGACGCATCCTGACACTGTTATAATTAAGATCATATGTTAAGCAGAAATTATGCTACCAGATTAATACTGCCATTGGCATAAAGCTCAAATCCCCCCCCCCCCAATGCAAGAACAAACAAACAAACAAAAACAACAATAGCGCGTCCACATGAAGCTAGTTTCCCTCAGAGCTGGACGTCTGGACTCCGGAGCGTCGCTCGTGTAAACAGAAGCACGAGAAACCAAACGAAACACACAGCACATGGCAGCGGCGGCGTTATACGCTCCACTAGCACCGGCACAGGAGATAAAATCATTTGTGTTTACTGACGTGCTAATTAGCGCGCAAGCGTGTTAGCATTAGCAATAGCATCTGAGTTGTCAAGCTGTACCGTTTATGTGTGCATATCGACTGCTATGCTAACTCCATAGCAAACTGGTTTCCATTTCTTACCCCCGTCTTTCTTATACTGGTTGGGGGGGATGGGTTAAGCCTGTCGATCCAGACCCAAAAGTTCCTTCAGACGTTTTAAGTCAGGTGAAGGTCACATGCTGCAGCTGAAGCCGACACCGCTGACAGCGAGATAAACGAGAGCAGGATCGATCTGTGTAGTGTTGAGTTCTCAACACCACTGACGAGTGACTTTATCCAGATAACAGAGACGACTGGGCTGAACATTTGCTTGTTGCTCAGATTAAAACGATTAAATATGATGATAAACACATTGCTATAGCAGTGTACTGTGGTTATTAGCACTGTATTAGCATATTAATATTATAGCTTACACATTAGCATGTTGCTACAGTTATTAGGACCTCGCTAACGTTATTAGCACATTGCTGTAGTCATTAAGACTCTTGATATAAGTGTGTTGATGTCGTTTTAGATCCTTTGTTAAACAATTATTGGCTTATTTACACACAGCATTGTTACAAATATTAGCGCTACGGTTTTGTTATTAGCATTTATCTACAGCTTTATTAAAGTTGTAAAGTTGACAGAATAACTAACACTTTGCTGTATTTATTATAAGTTTATTATGGTTTGCACTTTGCTTCTGCTATTAGAACTTTGCGCTAGATATTAGTACTTATGTTGTTCTTGTTTTCTATATAGTTATTAGCATATCGCTAAACACATTAGCACTCTGTTACCATCTGAGTTGCTGCCCTATTATGACTTTGAAAATGACATTGCAACACTACTAGCATGTTGCTACATAACTATTAGCACTTTGTTCCATGTATCAGCACTTCACTGTTGTTCTTAGCATTAAGCTGTAGTTATAAGCGCTCTAGTGAAGGTAATAGCATATTGCTGTATCATTAGCACTCTGCTATAGTTATAAACACTTTGTTATATAGGCATAACATGTCGGCAGATCGATTAGCGCTTTGCTATAAGTACGCTGGTGCTCGTAGTTATTCGTCGACACGTTGATTTATGTATTAAGACCTTCGTATACCCTTTATAAGCACATTGCTATGGTTATTAACACTTTGCTACAATCAGTAGCACTTTTGCTAACCTGCCATTATAAAACAGGAAAGTTTTTAACCCTGATGAGAGTAGAAACGTGTGTGGCGAATTGGCAACGTCGTGCCAGAACACGCAGCACAGCTTTCCGTCGACGAGGCGTTGAGAAACGGCGGGTTTCAAATGAGGCGCGTCACCTGAGACGTAACGAGTTTCACACGGCGGCGGCGGCGGCGGCGCAGACGAACGTCGACTGAGTGACTGCTCATTACTGTGATGTTTTACAGGGCGACGTTTTCCATATCACACACACACACACACACACACACACACACAACCATCTTTATGATGGTCCACCTGCCTTAAAAAGGTAGTGTGTGTGTGTGTGTGTGTGTGTGTGTGTGTGTGTGTGTGTGTGTGTGTGTGTGTGTCTGTGTGTGTGTGTCTGTG
>JAOTRQ010067754.1:0-12786 GCA_028565875.1 Hoplisoma paleatum
TATATATTATAATATGTTGTTACCCCCAGAGAGATATGATTGAGTTTAATTGATTAGTCCAGCATTCTCTCTTCCAACAGACTCTTCTGGTTGCTGATGATGGTGTGCATGTACATTACTTGTGGAGATGCTTAATCTTGGATCATTGTACTTCATTTAGTAAAGTTACATTCATATAAAAAGTAACAGAATCACACTGATGCACAATATTTCACATAACATACTAGTACGAGTTTCTTTACAACAAGTAAAGAATTAAATTATAAAAGAGAATTTGTGATAATTAACTCCATAATTAAAGCAGTAATAATTGAATGTTTAATATTTATGTTTCCATTTTTTTGTACAGAATCAATGATATAAAAGTATTTTTTTACAAATATGTAAAAGCTAGCTCACATTCAGCACCTCAGGCTAAAAACTATTAATCTATACTCAGATACATGTGGACACTTTCAGAGTGGAATTGACAGTTATTCCACACTTGTGGATGTCAATGTTTAAAAGCACCTACAAGCCAAGCACTACATAAGTGGTTGTTCTTTGGTAATCTGTAATTAAATAAATAATAAAATTTATAAATTTAAATAATAAATTTAATGGTACCATTGTATACACAAAGTGCATCGAGTTAAAAAAATGTTTAGTGACACTAGTGACAAGATCCCTGCCCTGTTAAAATAGTATGCAACTTAATGAATCTTTCAGTTCTTTGCTTAAATGTCTATAATCATGTCTATTTAAATTCTTAAAATTGAAATATCATGGACCACTGAATTATGTAATTTAAATTATTAAAAAATCAGAATATCATAATAGTATTCGGCCAGTGGTGTGTCCCACCATGACCCTAAATGATTAACCGGTTATTAAATTCATGTAATTAAATTAACCTGCTAAACTTAGATAATGGATGGAAAATCATAATATGCCAGTAAAAGATCATATTAGAGTTATTGCTGGTTCGATTCAGAGAGTCAACAGGTCATGACTGAATTGCCCTGGAGCCATTCAGCTGCTCCCTCGGCGCCATGGCTTGGGCTGCCCACCATATGTTCACTACTTCAAATAGAACAACTATTTGAAAATGGATTTTAACTATTGTTGATAACCTACTTCTAAAAAAGTATAGCGGCTGCAAAATTCTGTCAGGTCTGCTAGAGTTCGCTTATGTGAATGATAAGAATGATGAATCAATGGTTTAATTCAACAAACTTTCTTTCCCATTCAAGACTTGAGGTAAGGACACAGAAATAACCCTATCTGAGAGTCCAACCTTTGTGTTCAAGTGTGTGTATGTGTTTGTGCGGAAGTGTTGGAGCAGGATAACACTGGCAAAGATCCCAGACCTGTGCCCATTGAAGTGTATGATTGAAAGAGATGGTAGTCCCAGGTCCTTGGATAGTTTTGTTAAGTTTTGTAACAGGCACTCTGCCAACCTTCTGTTTTCTAATCAGATGTAATATTGTGTTCATTCATAAACAATCCCTACATGTATCTTAATCTTAGTTTATGAGGGAATGAGAGAAAAAACACAAAAAAGAAAACGCTCTGCTATATCATCATCAAGGAGTGAAAGTAATGAGGCAACTTTTTACCTCCAAAAGAGTTTCAGTGAAGAATCATTAGAGGGATCATGAAATAGAATTCTTACATATACCTAAATGGAATGTCAACTATAATGTTAATAAACAAATGAATCTAGATTTTAGACTGTACTTTAATCCTTAACATACCAAGGTCATGGAGTCAATGTGTTTTTTTGTCTACTTTGTACCTACTTTTGAGGGTTTATGAAACTATAGATCCTTATTACAGATCATGTGCTACAGTTCATTTCACATCTGGCAGTTGTGCTCGTCTTCCTGTGACAGTTGTGCTAGTCTTCGTGTATGCCTTACAACCCTAGCTGCAGCTGCAGACTGTGTTCACCTTTTTGTTGTTGCTTCTTGGACAATAAGAACATATTCCTCTCTTGTGGCTCTTGTGTTGTCCTGATGTTGATGGTCTGCTTTGGTCTGTACTGTTGTGAGCATACCAAGCGGGGTCCCTCCGGTACTACACCACAAGACTAAAAATAAGAACAGTCTGAACAGCTTTGTGTGTAGTTTAGGCAAAGCTAGAAAGCCTTCAGTGGAAAATCACAGGGACCAGGGTAACAAGCCTTAAGGAGTGAGTCGGGGGCATAGAAGGAAGCATGATAACCTTAAAAATAACCTTTAATTTAATGCAAGCTGCAATCAGAAGCAACTTTGCAACATGTGCCTGTCTGAGTTGGTTAAAAACCAGACATGCCGCAGTGTTCGGAACCATCTGTAAAAGCTTTATTGCACCGGCCGACCAGTTCGAACAGCATTGCAGCAGTCAAGGCGAGAGATGGCCGACAGTTGGGTAGCTTTCTCAAAAGGTCAAATCTAAAGCAGTTCCTATATGCAATACATTTCAGTAGTCAAAACTTCAGTGACTGCTAATGTAACACTTTTACACATGCGAATATTTTTTTTTTGTGGAGTATAAGTACACATACACACACAGTGACAAAGACGAACAGATATTACTGTGCTCTTGTGCTGAACGTGTGAATAAGACAAATAGCATCAATGCAAAAAAACAAGGACCGACACACTACAATGAAGCAGTCTACCTAAAACAACAGTTCAGTGAGCCCTACTGCAAACGGGACTCTGCACAGCACCTCTGCTAACAAGGCTTAATTTAATCCTATTTGAATATGAATCCATTGTTGTAGATCTTGTACACCCATACATACTGGCACACACACATATGTGGTGGTGATAGATAAATATACTGACCATAGCTAATTATTCCAAGTGATGCAGAACTACTATGACTCTGACAAGGTCAGAGACAGAACAGTTGGTAAAAAACATCTTATGAATTTCATTTTTGGGTAATTATGTATATACATATATGCTTGACTATGCTTTTACATCACATAAAGCTAAAATAATCGCTGTCCAATTACTTACAGACTATGGCATGTAATCACAATCTCTATATACAGTCCTTTAAAATTCTGAAATAAAACCATTAATGACAAGTTTTAATGAAGCAGAGCACAAAACAAGAAACTGAAAGAAGCAATAATGGCAACTGCCAGATCAGATTAGCTCACCAGTTTAGTTAATTAGTTGAAATAAAAAGTTAGTAAAACAATGCATGAGATGGGGTGACTATCAAAAAGCCCTAAAAGACTACCACAATCATACTGTAATGAAGAAAGATGGAGTTTTTTATCCCAAACAAAAACACCTATCGGTTGAATTGTACACTAAAGTTCATGTGCAAGCTTCTCACCACAAAGAATTAAAGTTAATGCAGCGAATCCACCCATTGGCCACAGAGCAGAAGTGCCCAATATGTCATATGTGACCCACCAATAAATTTCACAATGCACGCAAAATAATCTCGCCTCAAATAGGTCAACGTGATTGACTTGAATGTAAAAACGGCACGGTCAACCCTAAAAAGTAGATCACAAAGACCCGTTGACTGAAATAATAGATCTAAAGCCAAAAAAAAACATCATGATATCTTTTACCAAAGTATGCCACACATATATATGACCATGATGTTCATTGTAGGAACTTCAGGGGTGGATAAAGGTAAGTATAAGCCAGGAGTCGGCAACACACAGCTCTTCAGCCTGTGTTGTGGCTGACTAAGAAGAGTCATAACACTGCATGCCTTTAGACTGTGGTAAGAAACCAAAGCTCCTAAAACACACACAGTCGCAAAAAGAACACCCCAAAAACCTTGATTACTCCACCTGGGAACTGGACCAAAGACCCTCTTCTTTTTATTCCTCAAAAACACTTCTATTTATTGAGAGTCCTTTATTGGTTTAGAAGTACTTGGTTCATAGATACTTTCAGATTAAAGCTGATAGACAAAGAATAAATCCTTCAGGTCTAAAAAACAGCACCAACACTAATCGGGCTCCTGAATGGAAACCTCCACAGCCTGGTAATAATTATAAACTATTAGTTTCTACTAGCAAATACTTGATGCACACAAAACAGCAGGGTTAGGAAAAGATTTAGTTAGCAGATGGGAAAGCCCTGCAGCGCAGCAGCCCAAGAAAGAAACCCAAACAGCTATGTTGGATACACACTGCCATGTTAATTCAAGCAATTTATTACCAAACCACAATCAGTTATTCTGATGATCGGTTTTGAACGATGTCAGCAGATTTAAGTAATCTGGACAGAAGCTGCCAATTCTCATCAGTTAATCAGTATCCATATTTAGGAACAATGCTTTCAAATATTTATATTTTCAGCATTTAGCAGAAACCTTTATGCAAAATTACAAATAAAACAGAACATTTGGGAGTGATTGCGGATTAAGGGAATGACTCAGGAGCCCAACGGTGGCATCTTGATGGTAGTGAAGCTTGAATCAGTGACCTTCTAATATTTAGTACCTTAGTCACTAAGCCAGCACTGCCTTGATAAAATATGTGGCCCATATTCATAAGCTTAAATATTTACCCCAACACACAATTTCCTAAAGTGTCCAGTAAAGGGGCTTGACCTTTGATCAACAATAATCAATACAAATTGTTCCATATCGGTGATGCATTATAAATGAATCGATATTTACTTTAACGAGCAGGAAGCAAAAAGACCCATACATTATCTTTGAGATCTGAGTTTTGTAGCTACATCAGAAATAATTGTTTAAAATACGTAGGAACAAATAAAAACAGATGAATATAATAAAATTTGTTACAATGTAAAATGAAACTCTTAAGTTAAGGACTGAGTGCATTGGTACATCACTACCTTTCCATAAAATAAAAGGTTTGAACCAATAGCATTTCGATTACTTGTCTGTTCAACATGTTACATGGCAGAGATTTTGAAGAATGTTTTGATAATTGGCGAGGTCACAATCCAAGCTGTGAATACTGAGCACTAACTGTATGATATTAACTATCCTTATAAAACCATTATCATTCTCGACTGAGGAAGAGCCAAGATAACAACCCCCTCCCGTCCATAAAGCTCAGAGCAATTTGATCCGTTCAAACTGCAGGGTACCTCCAGCAATTTCTAATAATTAGCACACTGGCCAATTTGTCTCTGCGACATCCAAACTAATGGTACTACTTCAACTCGACGTCATTACCGAGGAAATGCTGCCTAATGTGTTTACTTCTAGCGTGCTAGACCAGGGAAGAAATAAAAGGTAATCCAGGCCCAGAGCTACACAATTAGCCACATGGGAGTAAGGTTGAATTCCAGTGTAGACTGTAACAAAGCGAATAATCATGCTAGTGACTAGTGAAAATTACACGAAGAGAACAGAGACATTTGTGATAATTATGCAACACTTGGCAACCCAAGCATCGGCTAAAAATAGTACACTTTAACACGACATTGTGAAAATAGCTTATTCCTAACAAGAATTTGAACTTAATTTGATTTATTTGTAAATAAAAACCAATTAATTGATATTTTTACTTCATGGTTCAGATTTTTTTTTATTTTACAACAGAAAAGTCAATAAAGATTAGCCATGCTTCCCCCACCTACTGTTATTCATGCTGCTTATATGATATAAATTTTTAAATCAACAAATAAACCAGCATACCAAACGAGAACCTACTTGCAACTTTCACATTCATCTTAAGTACTCCATTATGATAAATTTTGTGTTGGTCTCATTTTTGCTGCTACATACACAACAAAGAGTGCTGCACTTTGTATTTTATAACAGTTTCTTTTCTAAACTACTTTGTAATTAACACAGTAAGTTGTGAGTATATCATTTAAGCAAACTGTTCAGTTGTAGCCAAAAGTGTTGACAATGACACTTTTTTGTTGGCCACGAACATAAAATTTACAGTTTATAGACTTCAATAATCCTTCAGAATGCTGGATGTCAGCTTCAGAAAAATCTTGAACCAATTCTTGCCCAATCAGTGCTTTGAGTTTATCACAGTTGCTGGGTTTCGGTTATGGTGAAGTGTAAGCAGTGGCTACACACACAACCAAAAATATTTTTGCTAATTCCATTACAAATGGTATTAGGCCGGAATAAAATGCATCACAAAAAAAGATTTGGGGGCAGCCATGGCCTGGTGGGTAGAAAACAGGCCTTAAATCGATAGATCATTACTGAAGTGTCCTTGAGCGCTATGGTCAGGGCTGCTCACCGTGTCAGGCACATGTGCTCACTGCTGCTAGTTTTAATTTCACTAGTGTGTAAATGTGTGTTTCACCACACGGATTCGGTTAAACGCAAATAAATAACAAATGAACAAAACGCACAGGGGTAAAACAGTATTCAAAATTTTTAAATTCTAACAGATATTTCCAGACTGTGATTGACTGGTATCCCATTGGGGGGGGGGGGGGGTGCTATACTGTGCTCAGTAAGGTACAGCACATGATGACCCCAGTTGATTCAATACCATGTCATCTGCTCTTTTCCATTACTGCTGATCAGCTCGTTTTGCATGTTCATTTTTTCAGAAGTGTTTTTTTTTCTCTCGTCGGTACAAGAATAAAAAACGAACTCCCCTCTTTGCAGTGACAACCGAGTGAGGCTGAAAATCACTCCAATCAGTTTATCTGGGATAAGTGCACCGCATACAGACATTCGCTAATGGTTTAAAGGGCATTTGCGCTTCCCGGCTGACTGATACACAGCTAAGGGGCAAAGTGTGAAGATGGACTGGTTTAATTTGAGCAAAGAAACCCAGTCTTGCGCTAATAACTGCTTTCCACTTCTCTCACTGCCACACTGGGAGTGGTTCCGTTACTGCCAAAACCGGCGCGCAAAACCGGCTGCTCGTCAAGTATCAAATAAGGTCGCACAGATGTGTACGAAGCTGACACTAATAGCTGAGAGATTGACATGTCTTGACAATAAACCGGTCCATACTTATTTCCCCAGAGAGCACTCAAAGCGAGGCCTGGATGATCATGAAGCAATTTTTAGACACTTCTACTCCAGCTGGTCGAGAACAACTCGGACGGACAGATCAATACAGTGTTCAACACGAGCAACTAAAAATGTTGCAAAATGATGTACTGATGTTGGACTAGCCACAACAGATGAAAAGGCTAAAGAAGTTTTGATTTATTTAAGCAATAACGATGGGTTATGCTAGGCTGCACTAATTATTATAGAGACAAACAGTAGGCTTAGATGGGATGTACACACTCTGGAGTCACCTTAGGATGACCATCATTTACTGTCTAGAGTAACCACTGTGGGCAGCACAGACAACGGCTAGACGGACTAAGAGAGACTCAATAATGTTCTGGTAGGTTGTCAGCGGTAATTGGAGCCATGCTGACTGCAGTTCCATAGCTGCTAAGGCTAAAGGCTATGTAGGGAATGCACACAGAGAGTGCTAAATTGGGTTCAAGTCTGAGAAATTTACTTACAAGATGTTGCATAACCTCCTTACAATAAGAAAACTACTACTAACGTAACTCAATTGACTATCACATGTTCATGATAGGTCATGCTTACTGGTAAATTCAGTTAAACTGTGTATAATGTATTTAATCTTATTTATACAGTATAAACTATTTGCATACACACTAAAAACTCCGCATTTACATTTGCATACACACTGAAAACTATCCTCTACCATGTATGAGCCTTGTTGGCTTCCACTTCTGTCTGTGCTTTTTACTTTTATATGCATGTACGTTAACTTTTGTACTCTAACTTTGGAAAATAAACTGAGTGTCTGGTCAGTTTCTGCTTTCATGACATGCTGGTATTTTCATTGGAATATGAATCGGTATGTAAATTTGTACAGCATAAGCATTACTTTGTTGATCCCAGAGGGAAATTGCAAATGTTACAGTCGCTCCATAAAATTAGACACTACAATAAGAAAGAAAGAAGAAATAAAAATAAAGAAAAATTAGTATAAAATTTATGCAGAAAAATAAATTTTTAAAATCTATTTATATATCTCTGTATCTAAATATATACAAAGTCGTGTGGTGACCCAGCTTCTGATTATAAGTGGCTTACACATGAATTATTGCATACAAGCAGGGTCGCACCGGATGGTACTTTTTTGATATCCTGCCGGAATCGGAAAGCACCGGATGTCTGAAGCACGGAACCAGAGAATTGGTGCTCATGTGCTAATACGCAGCACCGGGTTCCCTAAAGAAAAACGTTGCTTATATATTATATTACATGACAAATTAAATTAATGTTATATCTTTAGTCAAGTCAACTTTATTTATATAGCACTTTTTACAATAGACATTGTCTCAAAGCAACTTTACAAAAAACAGGGCCAACAGAAACAGAAACCCCTGTTGAGCAAGCCGAGGGCGACTGTGGCAAGGAAAAACTCCCTGAAATATACTGGAAAAAACCTTAAGAGGAACCAAACTCAACAGGGCCCATCCCTCTTGGGTAGTCCTTGCATGCAGCAATATTGGAAATGTAGTCTCGACTTCAGTCCTTAGCGGGTAAACAGGTTTCCATCAGAAAAACCAGGAAGAAACCCAGAGACCCAGGCCTTAGCCCAGTCTCTTTCTCTCTCTCTGTGTTATAACCTAACCTATGTTTCTAATCATTCTGTATGGCACACAATCATCAAGGATTGTTTTAGTACAAGCAACCACATTTCTTTCACACGTTAAAAGTGTTGTTATCTCGGTCACTTTTACATCTTCATACCGCACACTTTATCACCCTGACAAAAAATATCAATGACAAACTGGATTATAATTTAATCCAGTGAAAAATAAAGGTTTAGTGTAAACGCGAGTGAAAAGAAAAGCATGTAGTCTCACAGCTTCTGTCAGAGCAGCAGACCTGTAGTACTCGGACATGCCTACAGGTCCAAAGAAGAATAAATGCTTGTACATGCATGTAAAAACTAAATATTTAGGTGTTTCATTGATGCAACAGCTTGTTTAATGTTTGGATAGATGGATCATTACATCACTCATCAGTAAAACCTTCCAGCTAATCATCAGAATATTTAGAAGCATATAAATATAAAAGTTCAATTGATTTATATTTCCTACTGGAATAATCGAAGAAAATATTTGTGTAAAGATGTGGCGACAACTCATAATGATGAATGAACATTTTCTGTTTGAACAACGGTGCTAGATTTTACGAATGCTTATACTGTTTCCATTTAAATCAGTATTTAAAAAAAAAAAGGATTTGAAATGTGCAGTGCGAAATGGATTTAGCTGTCTAACCAGCAAGTGTCACAGTGAGTCACAGTGGAGGTATAAAAGTACTGACACCTCTGGGCTGATCCTACAACCTACATGTCTCATTTCATTTCATTAAAGGAAAGCATGACTCCAATTAGATTATGGTGAAATCATTACAGCTTTTTTCACAAACTCTCCCAGCCTGTAATGTGAATGATCGATCAATGTCATCAATACAGACATGATCGAGTACAGGCGAGCCTGCATTATTAGTTTATCTGGAATGTGTTTGTCTCTAATTACAACTCAATGTCTCACAACTTAAAAAAATAAAAAATAAAAATAAATTAAAAAAAGCATATAAAGCTGTTTAAAAATATTAGTCAAAAAACCAGCCTATTAGGGACAAGACACCATGGGATCATTTGTTCAGAATATTTAATTATGAAAACACTTTATTATAAGAACATAAAGTAAATGCTTTACTAATGACTCACACCATAAAACAACTTCACTTAATATATTGGTTGATCTAGTCCATAACTAGTTAAACTTAGCCAAATATGTAGTTTTATAGTTAATCTTATATATTGAAATAAAATGTGTGTATCCAACCGTCTTCACAGGAGCAATTTGACCATCTATTTAAAAGTAACTGCTCTGCTCGATCTCTGCTTGGGAAGTGTCCCTAGAAAGTGTCTTTAGTATTCGCTGTAAAGCAAGTGTGGTGTGTAGTGTGTTTTAGGAGCTACTCAAGAACTTGCAGATGACTAGGTGGTTTTTCTCCTACAAACTACAATGAGCTGAAAAAATCTACAGTAACCTTATAATGAATGGTTTAATAATTTAAACCAGTATGAAACTAATTCATTAACTAAACAGGTTTTAACTATTGTGTCTTTAATGTCATTTGCAGACAAAGATATATCTATGTCCATGTACTAAATCCGGACTATAAGCTAAGACACAACCAATTACGACTCCTCTCACCAGGGCTAGCACTGCCCTAGGTGCATCTATATGTTCCACTCTATTAATGTTAATGTCATTGCCATGCTGAGCATGTTCCATTACCCAGATAAAATGCTGAGTGGAGATCCTGTAGTAGTTGCTATTGATTAATAAATGAGGTGGGTGATTGTAACTGCACAAAGTTTATCTGTATGATAGTTGCGGATCACGTTCAGCATTAGCAGCACTACTGCTCACAGAGACACTGCAATTCAACAGTGTGCAATAGAAGAAAGGTTTTCCCCAAAACTCAATAATTCTAAATAATTCTATCTAAACATTATTTATTTGAATAGCTCATTTTGTTTTAATTGCCACGTGTTACATTTAGTACTGTCAGGAATGCTACATAGTATAGTTTTACTAAGAGCTTTGACAATAAATGAGACGGTAAACGTGTGTTTCTAATAAAGTGAATAGTGACTGTAAAAGGAAAGTGGAAGCATAGAGCTTTATGTTATCAATCGAAAACGGTTTCAATCAAGGCTCTATAATTTAGCTACAATGATATAAACATAAAGATATAAAGATACATGAGTTATATGTAACAATTTGAATCGATTTTAGATCAATTAATTTATTAGTTTACACAAAAACAAAAAGCAACATTGTTTTGCATAGTATTTCTTCTTCAGAAATGAAGACATTCCTCATGTAGAGAGACATTTAGCAGAGGTCTTTATACAAAGCGACATTACATTACAGTTACAATATACCATCTGAGCAATGAAGATTAAAAGCCTTGCTCAAGGGCCCAACAATGGCAACCTAGCAGTGTTGAAGTATCATTCAGATTACAAGTCATGTACCCTAACCACTAGAATACAGCTGGCCCAACAGATACTCACATACAGTATTTTATTATTTTTATCATTTCCTTACATAGTGCATTTATTTTGGTATATACCCCTACTGGTTATAATGGTATACTGATAAATTTTAACCATGATGCTTTTTACAAACAGTGGAATTAATCATCCACATTTAACCCAATTCATGCAGTGAAACACACATATACACACACTAGAGGGTAGTGGTGAGCAGACGTGGCTGCGGTAGTGGGCAGCCCAAGCCATGGCACCCGGGGGCAGTTAGTGGTTCGGTGCCTTGCTCAAGCTCACTTTAGTTGTGACCAGTTAACTCGTGGAATCAAAACGCCAACCTTCCAATCACAAACCCAGTTTTCTCACCACCAGGCCACGGCTGCCCAGTAATATGATGGTTAAAATCTAATAAGAGGTTAAAATAACTCTGTGAACATTTGTATCCATTCATTGTAGGCCACTAGCTAAGATCATCTCTATAAGAACTTCTCAATACTTGAACTAGTTTCCAAACTCCATACTGTAGTTTGTAATATGCAAAGTAGATCTGACTGCTAGTTATGCATGTCATGAATATGTGTGACTAAAACACCAGTACTCATTTAGAAGTGTGGCATGCATTTTTGGAAATATCATGTTGGTAATGCTGACAGGCTACAAAGAGATGGTATTAATCAGAGAAGTAGCATTCACTGGCAGACAGCGAGAGTAAATGATGCCATCTGCAATGTTTTATGCAAAGCTGAGGACCTGGAAAAAAACTTTTCCCATTTTTAAACCAGCAGCCTTCTGACTCCTACGCTGCTTGTCATCACTGTCAAGGAGGCAGCACCTTATTTTGGACCTAATGGCTCACTAACTGCGAGACAAATCACGCCTACTTGTAACAAGGATGCCATTGGAAATCGATATGAGGCTCTCATGCTTAACTGCTCATCCCTTCCCCTCCATCCACACACCCACTCAGAAAACAATGACCTGAGACGGTAATGACGCCCCTGCTGAGGGAAGTACAGTCAGCAAACTGTGGTAAATAAAAAGCCATCGCGCCAACGACTGTGGCTCAACTGATCACACACACGCATCTGATATCATTTTAAACAATATGTACTATGATAAATATAAAGCCAAATCTTCAAAAATTGGACACTAGGAGAAAATTGGACACCAGTTTTCTTTTTTTACTCCGGGGAGGCCCTGTAAAATTAGTTTTTTTTGTTTGTGTTAACAGAACAGAATAGAACAGGATGTTATATTTGTTGTACATGGGAGGAGAGTAAAATTAATTTTCTCACATATCTCAGCTTGTTTGGCATGCTTAAGCGCCCAACATGGGCTGTTTGATGCTTAAGAGCCCAACAACAGCCCAACAATCCAAAGCTGTACCCACACCGTCCTATAATGCATGGTGTCGGATTATCGGGGGTAAACTAGATCCAACCTGACCCTGAAAATAATGTGGTCATTAAGAGCTTTCCCCCCAGACCATAACCTTGCTGAACTCTCTGTAAACTTTCATTATTTATCTGCACTTCACATACCAAACTTATTCTGCACATGTCACTATTGCACCATTTGCATTACTTGCACAATACTGTATATACTATACATATCTTCTATAGGTTATATAATCTGACATATCCTCACCTGTTACATACAGTGGGGAGAACAAGTATTTGATACACTGCTGATTTTTAATGTTTTGCCACTTGCAAAGCATGTAGAAGACTGTAATTTTTATCATAGGTACTCTTCAACTGTGAGTG
>JAOTRQ010067765.1:0-12784 GCA_028565875.1 Hoplisoma paleatum
CGCAAGTCCTTGCGAAATTCCATTGGTCCTTCGACTAATCGACCAATGGAATTTGGCCGACTAGTAATTTTTTCGGTTGACCAACGAATAATCGATTATTTGCGGACAGCCCTACATGACACTGAGGCTGTTTTACGGCTGTTTCATCAGGTATCCCAGCACAGCGCTGACCGGTGGCCCCGCTCAGCCAGTGGCCGGACCTGGCGAGGAGAACCTGGAGTACGTACGGACACTCTACGACTTCACTGGTAGTGACGCTGAGGACCTTCCCTTCAAAAAGGGTGAGATTCTGATCATCATGGACAAACCTGAGGAGCAGTGGTGGCACGCCAAAAGCAAGGAGGGTCGGGTGGGCATGATCCCTGTGCCCTATGTGGAGAAGCTGGTGAGATCGTTACCACATGCTGGCCAGATCGGGCATGGTGCTCGCAACTCTAACAGCTACGGCATCCCAGAGCCTGCGCATGCTTACGCACAACCTCAGACACCCTCGCCTCTGCCGCCTGGCACACCCGGTGCCATCATCAACCCCCTGCCGTCCACACAGAATGGACCCGTCATGGCCAGGGCCATTCAGAAAAGAGTTCCCTGTGCCTACGATAAGACGGCTCTAGCACTGGAGGTAGGTGTTAATTAATTTAATTTATTCACATGTCATTAGCCTGTATCCATGTTTTCAAAAAGGTTGAAGTAAAAAAATCAATGATTTCCAATATCTTTATCGTAAAATAGTCAAGCTGTTGCTGATTTAACAACAAACCCACACCGGGTGAGTCTGTGCAGGTTGTGCTGGCTTCTGCAGCCTAGAGATTTGGTGCTTAGATGCCTATTCAGCCCCCCCATTACCCTCAATGCATATATTTAGACTGTGGTAGAAACTGGTGCACCTGGACTGCCTTAACTGGGGAGCGAACCCAGGACCTCTTTGCTAGGAGGCAACTGTGACAAAATACTTTCCTTTCACTCCCAGCAAACCTTTTCACCCGCAATGAATGTCAGTCACTTTAAGGCACTTCAATTTATGATTCTGGACGAGCACATTTATCTACAATTCCATTTATACTTACACTCACCTATGTTCTGAAAAAATCAACATACAAGATCTAGCAGTTTTATAAAAGTCTGCAGATACCAAATATGTTGCGGTATCAGTATTTATCTTGACTAAGTGGCATCAAGCCAGCCACAAGTATGGCCTAAACCAGAAATAAATCAGAATAAAACCGTACGCTTATTTATTACATTTAGAAAGTTTTATAATATCTTGCTGTCTCAGATCTCCCTTTGGTTACCACCATTATGTGTGGTCATTTCAACCCATTCTGTAAAACTATTAATCATGCTAAGAATTGATGACGCTTGATTCTATGCGCTAGTTTGCTCTTGCAAAAATTACTCATTCGAGGGTCACAACACGAGGCAGTGGTGAAGTTTCTTCCACAAGAATAAATGTATAAGAAAAGCAAGTAAAATGTATAAAAATGCAAAAGGAATCTAATACTGATCGTACCATAAATACCACAATCAAGTGTATATTGTGTTAAAATGAATACATAAACTAGCTTTTTTAAAAACTAGATAGTATTTTGTGTTTTTGGCTCTGTAGTAGCTTGATATTTGCACACCCCAAGTGTGAAGCATCTTGGTTTGTCATCTCGCTAAAGGCTGTAAATTGGAGCAGATATTTTTGGCCGTTTTCTTCTTTGAAACTTTTTTTTAAATGAGCCACATGCTCTGAGCTTCTTTAGACCGACTTGAGTCCCGATGATTTATTTGCATCTGTTTAAACATCCTGTTAGGTCTCTGGCTTTTTGCAATGAGGTCCAGGTGGCGATATGTCTCGAGGTCATCCATATCAGTCGTGAATTAGAAGCCTCTTCCGGGTGAGACTTTGGATTAAAACAGCGTAAACCAAAAAAACCCAGAGGTGTTTAGAATTATGGGTTTGGGGCTCAGGGTTTCTTTCTGATTCTTTGTTTAATTTAAATAATGTCCGTTCAGCGGTAGTTGCACTACTATTCCAAAAATAATGCATTTTGTTTTGGGTTAAATATTATAGCAGTGCTCCCATTTTGTGTAAGTATTGATTCCTCTTAAAATAATTTTATTACATCCCTCTTAAACATAATTACTGATTCATGTGGTGCGCCAAGTGAATTGATTCTGGGTACATCATCACACCATTTGTTCAAATTATTAATTGTTCAAGTCTGTACCAAAGTGTGTAAAATATGTCATTAAAATACTAATAAATAAATATTCTTTAACATGCGACATCTGGTCTGGTTCCTGTAGGTGGGTGACATCGTGAAGGTAACCCGGATGAACATTAGTGGTCAGTGGGAAGGTGAGGTGAACGGCCGCCGTGGCCTCTTTCCCTTCACTCACGTCAAAATACTGGATTCTCAGAACCCGGATGAGAGCGAGTGACCCGCCGTGCCAATGCTGCTTCTCGCTCGCTGCTGCTGCCAACCAGAAACGCACCTGCTTCTTGAGGCTCCATCTCCGGCGTCTGACTGTTCTCGATGGTCCTCTCTAGATGCATCTACGCCCCTCATCTTGTCGTTTCAGTGCCAAGGTGCCATTTGACTTCTGTGGCACACTGTGCTGCCCACTCAGCTTTTCAGTTTTGGTTGTTTGTTATTGGAAGCTGCCTTTTAGACTCCAGCTGAAGATGGTGGATAAAGAAAGGGACTCTCAGTTCATCATTTAACAGGTGATGGACACTCGGACTGGCACGGTCCCACAGGCACCAGGTGCCCAATGTAGCTCAGAGGTCCCCAATGCACCATGGAACAGGAACATTTAAGGTGTAAGGACTTGCAGGGCAAAAGGATTTAATATAAAGTAACAATATTGCTTATAAATTATGTAAACTAGGTGCTACTCCCACCTAGTGGAGATGGAAGACAGTGACACCTGAAGTGTGTTGGAAATAGAAGCTGTGTTTTCATTGCTTTCCTAGCAATCTTTATTATTTAATTATTGTGGATGTAACGATACACTTTGTGGTTTATCAGTCTGAATAATGAATGCGCTTTTATTTCTGATGTACATGCAAACTGATCTATATGCAAACAATGCTGCACAATTCCCTTATGTACAAAACAAATCTGGAATAAAGGACATTTCTTCATGAATTCCGAAGCTGGCAGCTCTACAACCCTCTTCTGTTTAAAGTAAACATCCATTCTCTTTTCTTAGAGCAGTTTGCATCATAGCATATGGTATCAATTTTAACAGTTTTGTGGTGTATCGTTGCATCCCATATCATATGAATAATACAGATAAAGTATCCCCACATAAATCAAAATATAATCTCTGCTGTTTAAAAGTGAATATCCATTCATTATGTGTCAGATTTATATCAAGGCATCATTCTGTCTTAAATAGGAAAACATACTTTTTACATTAATATGTCAACGTTTCCTTTTTTTTGTTTGCTCGGCTTTGAATCAGATGCATTTAAAAGAAAAAAAAAAAAATTTATGAGGAGATACAAATACTTTAATGACATTAAAGAAAGTGCATGACTACATCCCTTGTTGACACTAGCAAGCTGTTGGATAACTTAATGCAAAAATAGGCACCCATTTTTGCTGTAACAGTGACTTCTAGTGTCTGGCTGGTGCAACTACAGGAGTGATGCATGCAGAAATACTAGTGTGATCATCTGCACTTTGTAGCTCCATGGCACAGCCAGTTGTGATGTTAGGATTCTTAGCTAGGCCGTTAGCACTGTCTGGAATTTACCAATACTCCAAATGTTTACAGCAGGGTATGGGATCAGGTCGTGTAAAGCCAAAAAGTATTAAAAAACACACCAGTGTCTTTATTGTTTGTGTAGAGGAAAGCAGAGCAGACCACACTGGTTATGTAACACGACAGAGAAGCTGCTACTATGAACGCAGCCTCTGATTGGATACTTGCTATTTTTGTGCGTAGTGTAATCAAAAACAAGATTCTAGATCTGATGTCGATCATGATGCCATCGTTTTAAGGATGTAAGCTGATGGCCGTGGTGCCAGCTTTTCACAAGGTAACAAAATTCCACGAGCTCGCCTGGTTCCGAAATGAAAAACGCGTGCCTTTTTATGTTCTTATGTGTTCCCTAACATCTGTGCTGGAATGACTCGTCATGTACAGAGTGAGAAAATAAAAATATGTTCACAACTTATACCAGTGTGTTTTTGTGCTTTTTGTTTTTTTAAGTTTCGTAGTCTTGAATCTTGAATCGATGTTCGTGATGATCATTGTATTCCGAACACAGAAATGAGAGCAGATCCTCAGTCTCTTAGTTCCCTGGAGAAAGGAATTAATTAAAGCTTCTTAATGAAGTGCTAATAAAAGAATCCAGTGCACTGAAGAGCTACAGTAAATTGTACAAGGGTGGAAAAGATTTAGGACTTTTGTTAGTAGAAATAAATCAAATTCTTAAATCTAAGCGACCACTTATATTTATTAAATTCCTTTTTTCTTCCAGTCAGATTCTCCATCAAATGAGACTTAGAATTTTGGAGCTTTAATGTGTTCCATGAAAACTTGACCTTGACCCCATTTAATATTTTATGGGTGAATTTAAATGCTAATTGTGAGCCAGGCTGCTTTAACAAGGTAGCTTGAAAAATCATAGTGATAAGAGACACCCATTCAAAATTCTGATTGTATTCTATTAGTTTGCTTGTATTATTTATTTTAATGCATTTTATTACCATCAACCTGTTATAGGGTGCACGTTATTCAAATCAAATTCAATTTTATTTGTCATTACACATATACAGATGTTCAGTACAATGAAATGTTTCTCTTCGCTTATCCCAACTTGTCTGGAAGTTGGGGGTCAGAGTGCAGGGTCGGCCAACGTACGGCGCCCCCTGGAGCAGACAGAGTTAAGGGTCTCGCTAAAGGACCCAGCAGTGTAGCGGAGTGTAACAGAGCCTGGATTTGAACCCCCAACCTTTTGGGTTCCCAGCCCAACGCTCGACCCACTAGGCTACACTGTCCCAACACTGTGCCATTACCAACTTCCGAAGAACATAACCTATTACGTTGTATTTTAACATACCTGGATAGGATTAAACACAGCCAAGATTCAAAAAACCATCACTGACAACACTACTGCTTCGTTATGGCTCCGAGCTATTTGGAAGATGGGGTACTGCTTGTGTAGCCTAATCTGCCGAGATGGATGTGATGTGGCAGGTTTCCTAAACTATTTTAAAGACTTGAGTGTAGCAGCTGGTGACTGAAAATATATATGGCTGGACATGCATCTCCTTTCACCTCTGAGCTGAATGAGCTTTACATGTATATTTCTTTACCTCACTGTACAAATTATAAAGTAACTGAGCTTGATCTTGAAGTTTGGTTTCTAATAGCATGGAGTATATATTGTGTTGAGTTAAAAGATCTCAAAGCTTAACTTGATGGCACCACTGTTGCACATAAATAATCGTTGGATGATTTGTGGGAACAGGTGCTAATTAGCATGGCGGCTAACTGACTCAGTGAATGGAACCCTGGCTTGCTATCTCCACTTTCAAACATCAAATTTCGATATTTACATTGAGCTTAATTTTTTTTGTCTAATACATAATGCATTTAAACTCTATATAGACATAACTTTATGTTATTTATTGTTTATAAACTGTAGGTAAGCCCAGTGAGTCTGACTTATTACAGCAGTTGTTCCAACACAAGATTGTATGTGTACTAGATTGCACAGACAGGCAGATATAAACATTTTTGAAAATACAAAACCTTGTTTATTATGGCTGTAGTTTTTAGTGTTTGTGTAGTTGCTTGATGAAATGAACATAATGTATGTAGAGTAGATTCAATATAATGAGCGTTTATGGTGTTAGCTGGTATGACCGGCTGGCTATGAATTCACTAGTTGTTTGTTGTTTCAGCAGCAGCCATCTAAAACCACAAAGGATGAGGTTGGTATTTTCGGAAGGGTTTGAACCGACGACCTCAGATTCGTTGCATGTTGCTGCAACAGTGCTGTTTCTCAGAAGCTTTGAGGTGGTGGAACTTGCTGTAAATACCATCAGCAGTAACTGATCCACATTTAGACTTTATTGTAATGATTTCTAGACCCTGTCTTAATTCTTTTTAGAGTAGGATTCCTTAAAGATGTCAAGGAAACTTTGACCTGTCATATATTTCCATAATGATAATCTTTTTGTACATGTCTATTACTCTTTAATCATAAATGTCTAAATAATAGAACATTTCATTTCTCCAATCAAACATCTTAATCCTTAATTTCTATCAATACCCCCCCCCCCCAACTTTAAATAACTTGGATGAATACATTCTAGAACTACCAGCAGATCTATGTGAGGGTGTCGATTGCTTTCTCCAGGTCTGTTTCATGCCAACAAACACCAAAAGTGAAAACATGGATTCCTCAAGGAATATTAAATGAAATAATAATGGTGAAGTTGCACAGAAAATGTGTTTTTCAATCATTCCCAAGTTTATATGACATTTAAGGCTTTCAAAGTCCAAAAGGTTGAAAGAGCCTTTAAACCCCCTCCTCATTTCAGTCTAGGCTAATTTATCTCTATTTGGCTCCATTTGACTGTTCAGCTTTCTTGTCTGTCCTTTAAAGTTCCCAAACCTGTCCTTCTTTCACATATGCTAAACCTTGCACCTTCACAAAACCAACAACTCAGTCATTTAACACTTTCTTGATCGAACCAATTTAACAAGGGAAACCAATTTAATTAAAACTCACAAACTTTAGATACTTGGGCATGGTTTTAAAATGGGTCCAGACCTTCCCTTTGTTTTTACTGACACCCTTAAACCCAAATGACCCCTTTAACATTTGTGGGTGGTTTATGTGGGCAGGATTTCGCATGGAGACTGATTGATCGAAGCATTTTAAGCACTTCTAACAACTACCCACCAAAGAATTATTACTCACTTTGGCTCTCATTTAGGATTTAACACCCAGCTCATAATTATCACAGAGTTTCTAAGAAGCCTCCTTTCTTCATGCTTGCTTCACACACCATCCTACTGCTGGCAGAAGCTTCTGTTAGACACTAAATTCAAAGGTTTGTATATTTTCTGGCCTCTGGATAAATAAAAAAGGGGATTTGTGGAAAAAATCTGAATTATAAGCTGTGTCATTTAGCTTTTACATTTTCTTTACAGTTTAAAATCAAGTAAGTTTGGAATCTTTAAGAATCAGAATCAAATTCTTTAGTCCAGCCAGCCAGCCCAGGCTTGTCCATGCTGTGGTCCACTAAAACTTTCTTCTCGTAGGGCTCTCTTTGACGACGATGCAATAAGATTGTCTTTGTATTCTTCTTAACTCCTTGAAGAGGCTGTTTGGTCAGCAGGTGTAAGAGAAAAGTGAGTACTGACTCCATTCAGGATTCACCGCGTTGGCAAGGTGGTACCCGGATGGATGAAGGCTGTGCTCGGATATTAGATGGTGCGGATGTGGGTGTATGGGCAGGTGAGGATGTGGGTGTGCTGTAGGGTAAGTTTGACTTGGGTACTGCCCCGGTAAAACCCCGCTCCAGTGCGATGAAGGTTGGTGATCAGTGATGAAACCCGATCGCGGTTTGGAGTTGGTGGAGAAGTCTGGAGCTTCAGACTGAGATGAACTTATGCTGAATGAGGCCAGGGCCCTGGGCAGCTCCGGGTCAGGAACAGTGGCCATGTCGCCCAATTTTGGGTCAAAACTGTGGCAGTCGCTTGGCCCATCTGAGCAGGATGGTGAAGGCAGCTTGGCAAACTGGTTTCGAGATCTGCAAGGAGTGGAAATTTTTTGGAAGTTTGTTTATTAGGATTTTAATGTTTTACATTCATGAGACACACAGAATTTATTCACTGGACAAGATTCATAAGTTTGCAAAAGACTCAACGAGGATTTAAAGAGTTTCTCCAATTTACCTCACTTGCAAGTTTTTGGACTGTAAGACAGACCGCCCTGTCTGAGAATCAAACCCAAAACCTTCTACCGTTGTACCCCAGAATTCTGTGAATGTGCTTGTGGTACCTGTTTGGTTGATAGCTGGCCTGTCCTGGAACCAACTGCTCAGAGTTACTGTAGTCCATGGATCCTTCAGAAAGCAGATTCTGGCTTGGGTCCTGCTCCCCTCCCCAAGGTGACACATGCTCATCCTGGATACTTTTAGGAAGCAGCATGGAGTCTGAATCATCGCGTCGAGGGTCGTACGAGAGTCTGGGCATTTCTGTTGGTCAGAGATTCCATTGGACATAAAAAAAATTACATTAGGTAGACAAATATAATTATGTTTTGCCCAACTTAAGGAATAAATATATTTATTATTAAGGGAAAAGATGAGAAGGGGTACTAATAACCTGAGTAACACATGAACTCTGGTTCACTTTCTGTAGTTTTCTGTTTCTTAGTTGAACTCTCTGAGCTTTGCAGACTTTTTTGAGCTCTGTGTCTGCAAAGAGAGAGAAAGATTGTAAATCCTTATTTACTGTATGGTTTTTATACCACAGTCTTGATGTTTTTGAGCAACTCTGAATACATTTACAGAATTCATCTCAAAGCAATAAACAATCAAAGCATTTTTATTACAAGGGATCTTTAAAACGTTATTAACACAACACACAAACAGAAAGCACTGAAACTAGAACTTTCTCACCTTTTGCTGTGGGTTCCCTCCTCTCTGAAGCCCTTGGCAAATGGATTGTGGTCGATCTTAAGCTTGGTGATCTTTACGAGAAAAAACAAGAATACGATTCAACCACACAGAATCAAGATCTAAACGGGAGCATGGCACACTAACACCCTGGATAATGTGCCAATTAATCTGGCTGCCTATTTTGAAACTGACCTTGTTGTTCTGGTAAACCGTGACGGCTGTGAATATGGTTTCGGGGAATGTGAAGGTCTGGAAGACGCTCCATCTGACCTTGTAGAGGTCGTCTGCTTGGACCACGTGGAAGCGAGGCTGGTAGCGGTGCATGGACTGCAGGATGATCTACAACAGAGTTTAAAATACTGAGTCAAACACGTGAAACAAATCAAAGAAAGAAAAAAATGAGGAACAGTTTAATTTGTCTGGGGTATTTGGGGACGTTTCACAATAATTTGAACTTGCATACACGAAAAGGACAATCCAGGCTTGATACTATAGACAAATTATAGAAATTAGACAAATATTTTGTAGGTATGAAATTTGGCATATGCCAAGAAGTCAGTCCAAGCTCAATGCTAAACTCTGTTCCAGAAAGTAGACGAATGAATGGAAAGCTAATGGTTATGGGGATATTTGGAGATGTTTTGCAGGAATAAAATCTGACATACACTAAGAAAACAGTCCAGAATTAATACTAGATGTATTTATTATTAAGACAATTATGGGATTTGTTGGGAATCTTTGTAAAGTTTTAGGGTTAGTGGGGAACATTTTTCAGGAACGGTAATTGGCCAACTTTTAAGACTTTTTGGAGACATAATAAACATAAAAGAAAATAGTTCGTTGTGTTAAGATGATTGATATTAATGCTATACAAAGTTACACAAACAAGAATAATGAAATGGAATTACATGTCCTCGCTGGTCGAGCGGATTGTTGGTCAGCTTGAGTTTGAGAAAGGAGATTGTTTGCTTCATCCAGTGACTGCCTGGTGCGGGAGAGTCCGGGTGCACGTAGGTCCTGCAGGGCGGCTGAGGCTCGGCCTTCCCCGCCACTTCCCACTGCTCGTTACTCCACTGCAGGGGAAACAGAAAAGGTCTGTTCATGGTGTGAATCAGACAAATGGTGGAGGCGCGTCTGTGAACAGGATCTTTATGTAAAATAAGGTGATTGTCCCCCACACACCCCAACTGCTCCAGACTGGTTTAATGAGGGGAGAGAAGTGTGTAGGGGGTGTGGGGGTGAGACCCCATCAGACCCGTAACTGAAGGAAGAAAAGCAGGAAGTGATAATGACCTTTGTTATTCAAGGTCTGTCTTGGTTGAAGCTGAATGGATGAAAGATTTTTAAGTAATTACAAAGATTTACTAAATTTAATTGTATAAAATGATTCTAGAATATAAATAATTGTGTTTGCTTATTTACAATTTATCCCATATTTTTAAAACGATTGATGTTTTTTCTTTGAATTAAATATATTAATTTTATTCCTACTTTCAGTTATTACTCCAGATGCATTGTTAAAAAATAAATAAAGTAAAACCCACGTATTGTAGATAATTTCAGATGTTTGCTTATAAAAATAAGTTTATTCCTAATTGTAGAGGAACAATTCCAGATATTTGCTTATAACATTTATTTTATAGAGGAACAATTCCAGATGTTTGCTTGAAATTTTTCTTTCTTTCTGTTTAAGTAACAATTCCAGATGTTTTTATCCCTACGTTCTAAGTAACAATTGCAGATGTTTCTTTAAAAATCATTTCATTGTGACTTTTTGAACCTCACTACCTTTCAAAAGAACTGTTACAAATGTTTATTATAGGTGTATTTTATCTCACATTTTTGAGAAACAGTTCCATATGTTTGCTTACAATATTATTTTATCCTATTTGGAGATTTTGTTCTGTGTTCCTCTGTGTCTCAGACTTACAGATGTTACAGTAATTTTTCTATTTATTGCAATATTGCTAAACTGGTACTTTTGTTACCTCACCTTGTATTTAAAATGATCCACAGGCAGAACGTCCACCATGATCACATACTTGGCGTAGGGCAGAAGTCCTGACAGCCTGATGTTACAGTATGGAAACATCCTCCTGAAATGTCCAAGAACAGACACCAAAATCACAATCATTCATTCATATATTATATAGACCTCTATCCTGTTTAAAATCCATTACCTGCCAGTTTTGGTGATGACCATCTCTGTCCCGATCTCATGGAATGATTTCCAGAGCTGTGAATATTCCAGGTCTATCCCGATGATCGGCTGGTATGGATCGGCTGGACGCGCCATGTTCGGCGGGGCAGCAACAGCTGGCATGTTCCTTTGATCTAAATTATTACAACCAGATATATACTTATTCATTTCACAACACTGATATTGTTTCACAACTAAGAATCTTGAGTGGATGGTTATGAATATAAAAAGAAATCACATGCCAGTCAGTTGCTGCATCCCTGAGGTCAGACTTCAAAAATAAATCTCCAAAGAGGATCCAAACTATGTTACTGAGATCTTCAACCTCAGAGATCACCCCAGACTGGACTCGACCTCGGGTTTAAAGCTCCAGGGCCGGTGGGCGTGGCCCATGGTCTGTGTAGGCCAACTGATGTTAGAAGGGCTCGTTAGCATACTTTGAAGTGCTCTATTAGCACCTGGGGTGAGTTTAGGGTAGATCAGGAGCTGCTGGTGGTGGTGGTGGTGAGGGGGGTTTTATTAACTTTTAGTTAAGGAAACTTAAATTTAGGGAATGATGATTATTAAACCTGAGGTCGATACCTGGAAATTTAAAGATCAAGAACCTCAACCATTTTTCTACTGCCACACAAAGGATGAGCAATTGAGCAGAAATAGGCCAACTTGAGCCTTGCTCAAGGGCCCAACAGTGCTAACCTGGTAGTAGGACCAGCAATGTTCTTGATGATTAGTCCATCTAATCAATAACTACCCATAACCAGACACCATGCATCATTAGAACCCTAGTTAACGACTATACTTTAGTCATTACTATACTGGATTAGTAATCAGAAGGATGCTGGACCAAGCCCCACCACTACCATGCTAAAAGATAAACATTTATTAGTCCTGCAATTGGGACAATCACATGGTTGGAACAGCGAACGGGTATCGAATCACTACAGAGTATAATATATGTATCAAATATCTCCAAGACGATAAGTCTTTTTAACCACTGAATCTTGGTCAATAAGTCTGATTGATTATGCTTTTGGGGTTTGTTTGTTTATCAGGATTTTACTGTCATGTTTTACACTATCATTTCATTTATACCAGACACAATATTTATTAATTACACATTACATAGTTAAATAATTCGAAGGGCCATCCCAATACTTTTAACCATTTAATTTTTTAGGTGCCAGTAGGTCTGTATGTAGTCATGTCCATGAAGGTATACTCAAGCTCCCATGTTCCTTTGGGGTTGAGCTGGTTGTGTATTCGGCCCCGTCTGCCTCGGACGACCAGGAGATGGTTCCACTAATCCAATCAGTGCTGGAGCCATGGCGACACGGGGTTCAGATGGGGCCGCCACTTAGCAGTCAGTTAGTACCTCGGCACATTTTGGGGGCGGGGGGGTCACGCAGGAAGCGTCTCCAGCACCTCTGATGTCCCGGACAATCTGGAGTGGATCCAGAGTGGCCTGTCTGAGCCCCCATACACATGCTAAGTGCTCAAGTGGAAGAGCTATGGAGGCACTCTCATGCAAGTTTAGCATATTCTCCAAAATGTTAATTGTTCAGCTAATGTGAGCTTAATTATTATATAAAATTGTAAATAACAAATGAAGAATAACAAGTTAATAATATATATTTATTTTCCCCCTTTTAATCATAAATCTGGTTAATATGAGATATATGTACATATATACTGTGTGTGTGTGTGTGTGTGTGTGTGTGTGTGTGTGTGTGTGTGTGTGTGTGTGTGTTTGTGTGTGCGCGCATGTGTGTGTTGATGAGCTCACTGAGCTGCCATACATGCCTCTACAGGTCAGATACTCAATTACTGGAGAAACATGGAGGTACACACACACACACACAAAGGCACACACACACACACACACACACACACACACACGCACGCACGCACGCACGCACGCACGCACGCACGCACGCACGCA
>JAOTRQ010067796.1:0-12782 GCA_028565875.1 Hoplisoma paleatum
AGGTTTGAAGAAAATGACCAAGTACACTGACCTCCTAATTCACAGACTTGAACCCAGTTAAGCATTTCTGGAACCAACTCAGGGATCATGTTTGCTGTATAGATCCTCTCCCACCTGTTTTCCAGCAACTGTGACAACCTACTAGGACTTTATCTGTCTAGCTGCTGTCTGTGCTGTACACTGTTATGTATGGATGGATGGAGGGAGGGAGGGAGGGATGGATGGATTGAATAATGGATAGATTGATTACTTTATCAATCCCAGTGGGTTCATGAATACTTGTTATACATGTTACTACTAATATCATCTCCAGGTCATCATTGACTTGTGGACTTGATCTGTAAATATTTTGTAATTAATAGATTTTTTTGGACTTTGTATCACAACAGAGCTCCATGGGCAGTATCTTAAGTGTGTACAGTGAGGCAGGAGATTATGACACTGTGGACATAAGCGGAGAAATTGTCTACTCTCTTCAATATGATGAGAGGGCACAAAGTCTGTCGGTCCTGGTCAAAGAGTGTCGAGAGCTGGCGTATGCTGACCCTGCCAAGAAAAAGTGCAACCCGTGAGTGTCCATCACAGATGATAATGTGGATAAGTTATTTAATATTAAATTCACTAACAGTGCAATAAAGGTTTTTCCCCCCTTCTAATTTCTTCTGTTTTTGCATGTCACACTTTATACTATTTATTTTGAAGCTGTAAAGTGAAGAGGACCAAGGGACATAATATAGGAGTTAATGCAACGTTATTTTGAGTAGCATCAGGGGCAGCCAATCAGTGTCAAGTGTTCGTGTCTCATAAACAAGGTTACCAGTTAATGCCAAAAAGATAGCACCTTAAAATTACCCCATCTTAAAATAGCTTTTTAGGAAGCTTCTGAGGCATTATAGACCCAACTATAATGCTGTCTATACGTCACATCAAAGAACAAGAATAAATACTCTGTTCAACAATTATGTGTTACCTTTTCAGATAAGAATATACAAACTTTAATCACATGACCATGTTTCAGTTCGAGTATTAAAATACATTGAGAGTTTCTACCGATTCAGTACAAAAAGAGCACTTTGTATGGCTAGGCCAAGGCTAGATTTGGTCAAGTCTTGTTTGTTTATTCCTTAGCTATTTCAAATGAGTTTCTTCAGTTTTTATATTTGACTTTATAGGACATGCTTTGTGCAAAGAGAAGGGCCCAAGTTAATTTTGGAATTGTAAAAAATTGGAAACTAAAAATTTCCTTAAATCTTTAATTTAATAAATCTGTTGTAAACATAAGTATATGGTGTGTGAAATGACTTTGGTCTATATAGTGTATTTCAGTGATACCTGTATTAAACTGGTAAACTGATACCCCTATCAGAATTATAATATATATTATTTGTGATGTCATTTGTTGTGGCACCTTTAAAAGCAACAAATGCAACCTTGCACTTCCAACATCTTGATTTTGAAAAGTGAAATTCTTGATTTCACCTTATGCTTTGATGGGAAGACATGGACCCAATGTGCATTTTTAATTCAGAGAATTTGTTGTGCTGTTAAAGTTTTAACTACCTGTTTAAAGTCCTTGAAATTTTAGATATTGTTTGTGTATCTCACACATAATAACCTATAAAATTTTGTTGAGCCATTTCAATCTGGACTTGCGTTTATGCTTCATCTCATGGTGTAATTAAATAACCCAATTCCACATGAGCTTCATTCCAGGAACTGATTATCTTACATTCTTCTTTGGGATTTTCATAGTTTTGTCAACTATGGTAACACAGTCTGGCCTTAATTTTGCCGAGCTTTTTTTTAACACCCCTTTATGTGAAACTTGCCTCTACAAAGCACATCGTAAACCTCAGCTCTGCTACTGATCGGCTGTGCCTTCTTGCAGGCATAATTGACAAGTGCCTGGAGCAGACAAAACTGGCTTCTAGTTTGCTGGGTAGGAATGTCGGGACAATCAACATCGTGTAAGGTCGTTGCTTCTCCAGGGTGTATAAAACAATAGGTGGAGAGATGTGAAGCAGAACCTCACATTCAAATCAAGTAAACTATGGGTCAGTAAGAAGCGATTGATTGTAATATTTAGACATCAGAGGGAAGTTGTGCTGAGATGAAACCATGTGCCATTGTACCCTTAATGACTTGATTTGCCGGCCATCACAACAGGTCTTAGTGAAGCCTTACTAAAAATGTACAAGTCTTCATGGAGTTGTGTAATATCTGACCAAACTAGGGTAGCCCTAGTCACACATATATGGGTTGCTCCTAGTAGGTCTTTAGCTGTGAAATAATTAATATTATGATCCAGATTCATCTGAACTAATACATTGAAACTATCTTCAACCAGTAGAAATAGTTGACTAGATTTTCATCATTAGGAAAATATACAAAAAGCCATTTGTAACACTAAATGTGTCTGCCTATATGCTGCCAAAATTATTCAGAGTAGCTGACGCAGTACATGGATTTGTGGGATCTGAAACTAGGACTATATGAGCAAATTCTTTATCATGGCACCATTTTCTCTATGTTTGCCCAGTTCAAACTTTCACAGCAGAAAGCATCCCAAGAACTGTTTATACCAGTCTTTTTTGCCTATTGCTTAAAGTTATTCAGCTTGCTCGGCAGGAGTCTTTGATCTGATGGTCCTAAACTCTGTTTAGCTGCTTTGTGACAATGTCTATTATAAAAATTGCTTAACGAATCAAATTGACTAGACATGATACTGTTCGGGTGTCCAGATCTATTGGTATTAATTGATTGTGCTATTGATAAAGAATAGGAATTATAATGTTCTATTTTGCTTGCCTGTAATTAGGCACATTTTTACAATGGTTGGACCTTGTAGTCATCATCAGTAATTATTGGGGGAGTAAGGAAACATTACACGCTACCCACGATGCAAGTCATAATATAGGGTACATGGTAAATTTTCTCCGCGATTTAGAAAAGTGAAATTAAAAACAAATTGTAAAAGATTCTTTTTTAACTTTTATCTTATTTATTGTACCCATTGACAGTACCTGTTACTGGGTGGGATTTGTTATGCAGCAAATCAGCATTTTACCCTTGACAACTATGTATTAAAAGCAGAAATATAGGCAAGCGTAACAATTTAACTGACAGAGGCCACCTTGTAATAACTAAACGAATGGGTCTCTAAAACTACAGCTGTTGTTGGGCATTTCCAGTCTACAATGGTCATTATTTAATAAAAATGGTCAGAAGACAGAACTGTGGTAAATTAGTTGAGGCTGATCGATGCACTTGGCATGTGTGGCTCAGGTTAACACTGGTTCTGATACAATGGTGTCACAATACACAGTCAGCACAGTTTCAATGCTGTTTTGGCATCAAAAAGAGGCCCTTGGTGTTTTGTTTATGTTGATAATCACGTGCAGTAAAACTTGCATATAGTTATAGTTCAACTGTGAGGGTTACATAATGATTATTGCACATTATGACGTCTATTGCATAATATACAGAATAACTGGTGATCAACAAACCAATGTGGAAACAAGTCTTTCTTTATTTAGTGTTTTGTAAAGGATTGTTTGCTTTTTCTGTGAGGTTTGGCATATTAGCTCTCCCAGCCAAGAACTGAATCTTTCCAGCTGTATAAGAAAACAACCTTTCATTTGTTAGGATCTAAGTAGCCTTCCTCCACCAGGACGCTGAATGTTACATGTTTCATGCTCTGTAGGTATGTAAAGAGTTACCTTCTCCCAGACACTTCTCGACAAAGCAAGAGGAAAACTACAACTAAGCGCAACACTATCAACCCAAGCTATAACGAGACCTTAAAGGTACGTAGCAGTTCATATTGTAAAATACTTTTTCACCACTGAGCTTTTATACCCTTAAGAATGATTCTGCCACATTTACCCCAATTCTTGTAGTGAAACACACACTCGGAGCCAGCAGTGAGCACATGTGCCCAGCACGGTGGTCAGTTCTGGGGCATGTCTTGCTGACCCCCCAGCCCCCCCAACCCCCCCCCCGGAATCGAATTACCAACCATATGATCACAGATGCAGCTCTCTAACCACCAGGCCACCAATATGCTTAATTGTTTAATGAAGTGGGAATATATGATCTGATTCTGGAATTAATTTTGTGCACATGTAAACAATATAGTAATAAGTACTATTGAATAAATAATACACTCATGCAAATATATAATCAGACATGAACGAGCAAACGCACTATTTGAACATGTTTAGTACTACGTTCCTGCCAGACCAGTCATGCAGAAACGTCTGTCATATAATTACACACATGGTCATTTGAATGATTTACTAAGTACACTGATTTAAGCTCAACTGAAACTCAAATATTGGCTTAAATAATTATACGTAATAAAAACATATCATGCATATCGTTTATCTCTGAATTGATGTTGAAGCAGTCTAGCTGTGTTGTGAAAAGTCCTTTATTTAAAAAGTAGAAGAAGCCCCCCCATCCATCTGGGATGCATTTTAGGGCTTTATTGTTAAACCTTCACATCCAGAATACTCGAGGTTCCAAACCTTTCTTAAGTAAGTGCTTCTGCCTCCTTAGAACAAGAACCACATGCTACCAAAGCTGTTTCATTCCAACAGCAGCTGTGAGAATAAACCATCTCTTACTGCTCGTGTGTTTTAAGCTTTCAAGCAGCAGTGCGAGCAGGCAGGAGTCGGACGTAATTTTTTTAATTAGTTTTTACGTTATATTGTGCATTCTGTATTTGTGTTCCAGTATTTATGTAAATACTAGTTCAGCAGGACCATAACTTTGAGGCTGCAGTCCAACATGGATGTCGTGCTTCTAAAAGCTTTAACATTTTTGCTTGTATCTTGCACCATGTCGATTTTTACAACCAAAGTCTGTACTTTTTATCTTTACGGTATACTATTGTTTACGCTATTTGCTGTTGTTGTTCAGGTGTGACAGTAGTCTATTTATTATGGTAGACCACCACTACTTTGACCTCTGTGGTGGAATAGGCCAACCGGACAGCTAGATAGACATAAATGGTTATGTCTTGGAGAAGGGTAAGAGGGCGGTCCTGGTTCCTGTTGATAAAATGAATTGACAAAATGTGGTACAGTATTTATATGCAGCTGTATATACTGTATATGGACATAGCTCTGACTGTAATGTACATTTCTGTTGTGTCATGGTCCAGCATATAGCCCACAAAACCCGGAGAAGGTCACTTATGGACTAGGTTAACATCAGGTTTCTTTTTTACATAATAGCAATTTACTTGCTACCTGTGAATGTAATTTCGTATCGTATTTCATCGTAACAATCTCTTGTTCATGTAGTAATACGAGCTATTGATACATGATGGTTTTTGATTCAGTACCATCTAATGGATTAAAGAATCAGATTTGACTGCTGCCCCTGCTCTTAAAATACTGAAACATCTCCAAATCCCTTTGAACTTTTAATGATTTTACACACTGTATAAGTGCAAAAATTCTATTTTTTAAACCTCATTACTAGTCCTAACCGTAGGCCAGAATTTCTGCACTGGATTCAGCTGTTTAATAAGCTCATTCACCCATCATCTAGTTTTACCACTACTTAATTCCATTGAGGTCACATTGGGACACACACTGGTTGAATACATTAAATACCTGAACAGGTCACCAGCTCAACAGTGCACAGTAATAAGATAAACACACAAGACAATTTACATATCTTCGATTGACCTGACTGTGTATCTTTGGCCCGTGGGAGGAAATAGGAATACCCAAACGAAACCCACACAGACACGGGGAGAACATGCAAACTCCACAATGAAATCGTCTTAGCTGGGAATCGAAGCAGGAACTTGTTGCTGTGAGGTGACATGTAATAAGTCTGTGTTTGTAATTTCCATACAGTCCTGAATTGCTTCTGCTTTTGGGTTGTATTGTTGCTTTAAATCTTTTTTTTCTGGCAAGACTGTTCAGTGGTTTTACAGGGTAGAACTGATTTAAATAATTGTATCGTTTTATTTTTGAAAGCAGGGGCATACAAATCTTGTATTTCTTTTTTTTGTAGTACTCTGTTAGTCGATCCCAGCTGACGTCTTGTGCCCTTCAGCTCTCAGTGTGGCACCATGACCGTTTTGGACGCAATGCTTTCCTTGGGGAGGTGGAGGTACCACTGGACACCCATGACATTGACTCTGGCCATAAGGAATGCATGGCTCTCAGAGGAAAGGTACTACATCATGCAAGGTCGTCTTGTATCCATGTTTAGTCCAGATAACATTTGAAAGATATGAGCGACAATTAAAAATATTTAACATCGTGTATTTTCATTCTAGGCTGCCGGATCTTTGCCCAATTCTCCCTTTGCTCAGTATAAAGGGGAACTGGTGGTTTCTCTTAAGTATGTAACCGAGAAACATGAACCTGCCGAAAAGTCAAAGGGTAAGACTGATGTGCTGGGGGAATTAAAAGAGCTGCTTCAATAACAATGTAAGACGGGGATTATTATGTTTTTTTGTTTGTTTCTTTTTTCAAGGCAAAAAGGAAAAGGTAGATGATGGAGGAGAACTGCATGTGTTTATAAAGGAGGCCAAAAATCTTTCAGCAATGAAAACAGGCGGCACATCTGACTCCTTTGTCAAAGGGTTGGCAGAATACACAAATGCACATAATACACTACATTCTGCATAGTATATTGTAACATTTTGAATGTCTTTTGTGATCAGTTGAACGTGTTTCCTGTTTTATCTGGTTAACTTCTTTTTCTTCATATAAATCTTATCCTGCATTCCAAGCCTGCAAGACATTCCAAAAAAGGCTGGGACGGGTACGATTAAGGTCTAGTTAAAGGAACAGTATGTGGGATTTGGGATTTTTAGAGATAGCAAGAACTAGAGTTTGCCATATGGAGCTAATACGTATAACAACCCATAATTATAATAAGCTACTTAAATAGCGCTCGTCACAAAACCCAAGGTTGCTTTACAGACAATAAGCATCTGCCACTAAGTACAAGGCACACTCAGTTAATAAGGTAGATGTGCGAATAGGGAGCGGAAGAGAGTTTCAGAGTGAATGGGGCAGCAACACCAAAAGATCGACCTATAAGAGTGCTCAGCAGGAACCTATGAACCACTTGGAGATGTAGGAGATGATCTTAAATTGTGAGTAGGGTTGTAGAGTTTTAGGAGGTCAGACAGATAGACAGGACTTAAATTATGAAGTGACTTAAAGGTAAATAGTAGATTTCTGGAGACTCTTTTGCACATGGTTATGGGCAGCCAGTGGAGCTTCTGTAAAACCAGGGAGTGGGAGTTTTTGACCATTTGCAAGGTGTGCAGTTATAAGTCAGGAGCAATAGTTCAGCCGAGATGTAAGAAGCATTTCAGCTGCTGCAATAGACAGCAATGGGTGGATACAAAATATTGCAAGGATGGAAAAATGCAAACCTAGACAACAATTTGACATAGTAGTGGGTCAAAAAGACCAAGGTTTCGGACAGTGACCGTGGGTGTGTTTGTGATGTTATGAATAGAGAGAACTGTGTTGGACAGAGAGGAAGCAGTAGCTTTTGAACCTGTAATAATACTCAGTTTTCTTGTTAAGGCACCCAGTTAGATTAGTATGAGGAAAGGGGACTGTTGTTTTTAAAACCAATATAGATCTGGTTGTCATCAGCGTAGCAATCGAACTTATGGCTTGGAGTCTGAGAATGTAGTTATTAGGGGACCAAGTACAGAGCCCCGTGGAACACCATGCTTAATAAATAATGTGTCCGAGTGATTTTCCAATTGAGATAAATTTATGCCTGTCCTGAGAGACCAAACGAAGAGACTAACTCAGCCTAGTTATCCAAAAGCAACAGTTAACTATCAAATGCAGCAGTAATATTCTAATGTTAACAATAACAATGTCAGCCTTTTTGTTTTTCTAACAATTTCTTACTTAAATTTCTTTCTCAAAATGTTACTACATAAAGGGTAAATAATCCAGATGTTAGTCCTTAAGTTTTATTATGGAAAATGAATATTCATATATGTGCATGTGTTTGTCTTTGTACCATGCAACAAGCTGGTGACCTGTTCAGGTGCTTAGGAGATATACTAACACATTAGATATACGAGTATTAATTGCATCCGATTTTCTCCATTACCTATAACTGCAAGATTTGTGCTAAACAGATACCTGCTACCATCTTCAGGCAAGTCGACCAAAAGAAAGACACAGGTAGTAAAGAAGACGGTGAACCCACAGTACGATCACACATTTGTGTACAAAAGTTTGAATCTGGATCAGCTGAAGAACATGTGTCTTGAGCTCAGAGTTTGGGACAGAGAGGCCATGTCCAGCAACGACTTTTTGGGGGGAGTGCGTATGAGCTCTGGGGCAGGTGAGTGCCAAGTTATATAATGCCATAATATATTCATTCCTAACTCTCTTACTGATATAAATAATAAAGGAATTACAAAGTTCTATGAATTTGTTTCACTTTTAACATGGCAAAACGATTTGGAAGAGACTACCTCATTCATTTTTTCTCTTTAAATGAATTTGAAAAAGAAACAACGATGATTTTATTACTGACAGTAAACATGTTGATGTTTCTCCTGCAGTGCGAATGAAAGAGGGAAAGATGGAGTGGGTGGCAGACTCGGTGGGAGAGGAAGTTTCTTTGTGGCAGAAGATGATGCAGTTCCCAGACTGCTGGGCGGAGGGCACTCTCCCATTGCGCTGCTCCATGGGCAAGGAAAAGTAAAAGCCACCAGCCATATCTGATCCTGCCAAGCTGGTCAATATCAAACATAAGAAACAACATATTGCAAACATTTCAGCTCTGAAACATTTCCTACCCAAATTTCACAAGTCATTTACTTTATACACTACCAAGTAGATCTTGAATAGAAATGTGTTACAATTAAGTTTTGTCTTACAAGCCTGTATGACCCAAAACTTTCCTATGTGTAAATATATTTGTTTATGTAAATACTTATAAAATGGAATGTATGACAAAATTATGTATTATTGTATGACATTATTTCCAAGTGAGTACATTTCTTTCAGTAAAACAATCACTACATCTTCACCCTAATAAAAAGTTCAGATCACTTAATAAATATTAAATATCACATCCATTGTTCACTTGATATACCATATAAAACCATGACAATGAAGAATGATTTTATCTAAAAAGATACAATAAAGTTTTTAATTAGAAAACATTTTCATCAAATGCTTATAAAAGCAAGAAAGTACACAGGCACCTCGATTTAATTGATTAAGCACTGGCCCCTAAATAGACATATAAATCTATCTATCACCTGGTCATACCACTTTACCAATTCACTTGACTGCATGTCTTTGGACTGTGTGAGGAAATCTGAGTACTCTGAGGAAACCCACGCTGATACCGAGAAAACCTGCAAATCCTGCACAGAACGCTCCCGAGTCAAGCTGGGAATCAAAACCGGGACTTCTAGTTGTGAGGTGACTGTGCTAACCATTAATCCACTGGTGCCATCCTAGACATGTAAATATGTAGTGTAAATAATGTAAATAAAAATTACAACTGCTGTACTCTGCTGTAATGTAAACATCCAGCTAGTAGATATTTACTGAATTCATGGTCTTTTTACACTTCTTGCAAGAAGGTCAAACAATTAGGACATTCATTTTTCCAAATTTGATCTGTTAAATGTAAAATCCATGTCTGTTAAATCGAGGTCCCTCTGTAATATTCAACAAAGCCCAGCTTTGTTTTTTTCTATTATCTTTTTAATATTAGTGTTAATGTGGATGGAATAGTTGTAGGCTCAGTCACAGAGATCTTTGTTTTCGAGTAGCCGGTCTCGCTCCTCCTCGGTAAGCAAGAACTCCTCAATGTAAGTGTAGAGTTCATCTGAGGAAGTGGGGTTAACGAACCGCTCCCGGTCAACACCAAGTTCATCAACCAACACCATGTTGAAGTAGGATCGACTGATCTGAAGAGCCTGTCTGTTATTCAGATACAAATAGAGAGAGAACTTACAGACTAGCACACCAGGAACATTTTAGCCACAAACATTTTGAATTACATCCATTATCTCATCACAGCACGTTAAAAAGTGAGATATTCTGACAAAGGGATGAATTGTAATGGCTAGACAACTGGGCCAGAGCATCTCTATCTCCCATTTGCAGCTCTGGTGTGCTGTTCCCGGGCTCTAGTGGTTTATCAAAAGTGGCCGAAGGTTCAGAGAGACATGTATGGTCTGATGGAACCTACACAAACTGCTAAAAAAAGTTACAAATCACCGAAACTAAAACAACTCTTCGGTTTAGCTAGTCTTGCTGTAAGATGTTGCACCTTACCGTATACCCTCGATGACTTCTGCATGTAATTCTTGCTCCTTAATTCGTCCCACCTCATGAGGAGGAGTTCCTAACAGC
Organism: Hoplisoma paleatum; assembly: GCA_028565875.1. Classification (NCBI taxonomy): domain Eukaryota; kingdom Metazoa; phylum Chordata; class Actinopteri; order Siluriformes; family Callichthyidae; genus Hoplisoma; species Hoplisoma paleatum. Next base: position 10,392 of record JAOTRQ010067796.1, read on the forward strand.
TCTATCACTGTAACATGTCGAAGGTCCAGACCACATCCAGATTGCTGTATAAATAAAGTAATAGTAAAAATGTATAAAATCTTCATCTGTAATTATTAGTAGTTTTGGAATGCTTAGATCTTTACAAAATGACCGACCTGTAGTATGATATTCTGGAGCTTGTAGTTCCGGTCAGCTACACTCGGGCTTGACACAATAAGAAGTTTTCTCTTCTCATAAAACTGGTCAAGCAGGGCACCCGCAGACATGACATCTGTCTTGATCTCCATCACTAAAAAAGGTTCTTTTAGTATAGACGATTAAGGAAATTAAATAAATGTTGTGCTCACCCGCTTGTGACCCAAATGGAACAAACTGAACCGCCCCACGTTGGGCTCCAACCAAGGACTAACCCACTGTGCCGCCCCATTAAGTGGTGCTTCTCTAAAACTCATTAAAATGTGTTCCTCACTTGTACTCACACACACAGTCTGGAGTTTCATCTGACCAGCTTCGGTTAAAGAGACACACCCTGGAGGCAGTGCCACTCCTCTCATAACCAACATCACAGTGGTACTCACATACAGCTCCATAATTATTCCCATCAGATGAGCAAGTTAAGTAACCATGCAATGGAGCCTTCAGTTCAGTGCATCTCCTTACTGTGAAGACCAACAAGGTTTTAATTAAAATGTTCAGTCTGTAATGTGACTGGTATAAGTGAAAATAAACTGACCTTCAACGAGCACTGTGAACTTGCAAGTTGCCTTATTCTGAGCCTGGTCATAGACCCTGTAGCGAATAATATGCTCCCCTTCGCTAAATTCAGAGTCTGATTCCAGACCATTTCGCAGCACCCTGAGGAAAAAAATGGAAACGTCAGAAGTCTTAAACTTTATGTAAGGTGGATTGCTACTCCCATTAGCAACATGATGTATATACCGCAGTGAGCTGTCTGCTGTGTCTGTGGCAACGGGGCGTTCCCAGGATACTGTGGCTGTGAGTTTTCCCGGTTCTGCCACCTTCACTCTGGATAACGGACATTTCAGTTTGGGAGGCTCATGATCTGAAACAATAAAAGTTTGTACAATTTATATTAACATGTTTTTGTTAGTACTACTGTAACATTAGTTTAGTTTATTATTAAATTAAATGGTCAAATGTGTACAGTTGTGTTGACATTTCATTGAATACAAATGTGTAAGAACATGTTCATCTCGAAGATTAGTTCGTTCAGAATCAGTCAATGCATTTGCCCATTGACGCTGAGTGTCTATTCACTTCAATTGAACTGCATGAAACGTTTTCATTGCTTTGAAACATTGGATAAAGAGCACAATTTTGTCCCGCCCGCAGATGCAGAGTCTCTGAGGGTGGATGGAACTGTGGACGGATCTGGATGTGGAGCTTCTGCATGATGATTGGAGGATCAGAATCCCAATTTAATCGATAGCTATTCTGAGAGCTACACCATCAGTAGGATGATTTATGTAATTACCTTTCCCTCATTAGGCAACACTAGGCAACTTTTTTCAGTTAATTTATTTGTTTCATATTGATTTAGATGATTCATTATAATTACTTCGGCCACCCTTGTGGTCTGTAGGGTAACGCATGGCTGACTTGCCTTATTTTACAGCAAACATAAACGACACCACCTGTATATATCAGGAGTGGAGGACTGTTTGGTGGTAAACACTACACTGATCAGAAAGCATAAAACCTCTCTTCTTTTGCTTTTGTTCAGATCTAAAATAAAGTTGCATTAGGTCAGTCCATTTTGTCTTTGTAGATGGGTATCGTTATTTTAAACTGATAGCCAGCAGCAACAGGAAGCCAGTGAAAAAAATGTAGCAGTTGTGTGAGATGGCAGTTTTGGGGTTGATTAAAAAACAGGCATAGTGCTGCATTCAGAATGAGTCACAAAGGTTTAATAGTGGACATGGTAGCGCCGATCGGGGGGAGTGGGTGCATCTATATACAATATCAGTCAAAAGTTTGGATGCACTTTCTCATTCTATATTATGGACTGAAGCAAAACATTAAAAGTTAAATCAACAATATATTTTACAAAACTATATTTTTTTAATCTTTGAAAGTAGTGAAAACTTTGCCCATTGCTGTTCACTCAATTTCATTTGGTAGCCACCTCGAATTGTTTTGCAACAATACATAGGAGTTTCAAGAAGTGCTGAGCATTTGTGGACTGCTTTGCCTTCACTTCACAAACTAACTCCTGCTAAATCATCTCATTTAGATGTAGTTCATATGATTGTGTAGCAAGGTCATCTGACATCAATCTCGATTTTGGTCAGATAACTCTTACATAGTTTGGAGGTGTGTGTGTGTGTGTGAGAGAGAGAGAGAGAGAGAGAGAGAGAGAGAGAGAGAGAGAGAGAGAGAGAGAGAGAG
>JAOTRQ010067806.1:0-12780 GCA_028565875.1 Hoplisoma paleatum
ACTCAGTTTTCAATGAAAAACAAATTCCAACGTTCATTTACTGTGATGTCTGTCGTTCATGACACATCATGTGAACTCATTCACGTTCAAGTTCTTTATTAAATATGTTGCGTTCAGTTCAACGTTCACGAAAAAACGAGCGTGTTCAATGAACGCGTTCTTTTGAAAAAATACAAATACTTAAGTCTGATCAGCATTTGCAAAAGATTTCCAATCACTGCTTCAAGCTTGTTGAGTCTGTTTACACCTGGTAATTCAAGTGGGGCAATCTGGGCAAGGTGCAATCGAGGACCTGGGCTCAGACCTTATCGGTTTTGTTCCATGCTTTAAAAAATTCCACTCAATAAATACTGACGATGGATGGATGCCGAGGATGTAATTCATTCATGTACACAAAATTGAGCTTATCCACAACATCCTTGATCGGAATGAAGCCCAGTTGTAATTGGGGGTGTAGCGTAGGTATTTCACGGTCCTCCTCCACCTGAAAAACACGAGTAGTCCTGCTTGCACAAAACAACCAGGTGTAAACAGCACCATCATCTAAACACTATTAAAATGTGACTATTCTATTAAGAGTTGTAATCCCTTACCTAAACAAACACTGATTCATTTCCTTCATCTTCATCATCCACTTTATCCTGGTGAACCCCGGACCAATCCATCTCAGATTTAAACTTGAATCCCCGCCGTACACACAGTTTGGTCATGTGATTAAGAAGTATGTAGACTGGGAGCAAGCCGTCTTTCATCGTGTACTGATTTAGCCACTAAGACTTAACCACCCAAGATTTGGGAGCTTAGGGTAACTGAACGGTTGAGAATTTGAAGCCCAATTCTACCATCCCAGTTCACCTTGATCGCTGGACAATGTCTGCGCCTGCGTTCTGATCTCAGTACCAGGTCTGACATCGGGTCAGAACCTCTATCAGACGTCCTAGCGTTCACACAATTCTGTAGGTCTTCGATGGATTGGTTACCCGCCCTTAGAGTACCAGCATTGGACCTTGACTAGGATAAAATGGTTGATATAAATGATATAAAGAGTCGCATAACTTGGCGTCCTAAAATCAGTGCTTTAAATCACAACCTCGACCAAGTTCTCACCAAGCATACAGACCTGTTCTTTAAAGATACAACAACCGTGGACCTGTTTTCAGGCTTTTCCTCATGCCTCACTTGACCTTGACCTTCACTCGATGCCAAGCATTACTCAGTACACCTCTCAGGTTCCAGATGGGTGGGATGGAGTCTGGTTGGGTGTTGTAACCACTGTCAACTGCTTTACACACTACTTCAAGTTCGTCCCTGCCTTCTGGTAATGGAATACCGATCTCCCAAAGTTTCCACGCCCATGCTCGCCCGGGTGAGGGTGGTGGTGCAGGTTCTTCACCCTTTTCGCAGTTTTGGAGTTCAGCTACATTCCATGTCTTCCCTCCATCCAGTGAGACATCCACCCTGATTACCTCTCTGCCTCCGCCACTCCAGGCGTACCCTTTGACCGTCACCTCAGCCGCTTCTCTGTCTACAGTGGACCCATCGGCAAGGTTCGTGATGGCTGACTGAACTGGAAGCTCCTGGATGGCGGGAGCCGACCTAAAGTCCACCGTGTCCCAGTCGGTGCCAGGTGAGAAGCCTTTATAATCGTTCTGCTGCCAGTGGCTCAGGCTTTCCTCGCTGCTGACCACGATCCTTCCCAACCACTTCACGTTCCGTGCCCCAACCACACCTGGGACAACCACTCGGACAGGAAAGCCATGATCCCGCGGGAGATCCTCGCCGTTCATCTCGTACGCCAGAAGGACATCTCCGTCCTCTGCGATTGCCTTGTTTAATGGTATTGAAGCGCCGTAGCTCGTACCCGTGACATCGGAGTCTAAACCTTCAAACTGCACGTGCCGAGCGTTGGACGTCACCTCCGGACCGAAGCCATAGAAATAAAGGACATCTCTCAGGAGTGCACCAGACCACTTGGCATTGCTAATTGCACTGATGCCCCAGTTCAGCCCCTTGACCTGTTTGACCTTGTTCATCTCGGCTCGACGGTTTCCAGCGCACTGCAGAGTCGCCGTGACTGTATATTTCCGAAAGCGAGACTTAAGATCATCCAGACTGAGAGACACGGGGCCTCCCGGAAGGCCCTCGATGGTCAGCCTGTAGGTTTTTGGGTCCACCACAGGTACTGGAAGGTGGTTCCGTTTGAAGAACAGTGCAGATGGTGTGATATAGCTATCAGTCAGTAGCAAGGGTGGAGGCTCGCCATTAAAAGGCTTCTGACTGTTCACGCTGAGCGCCGGGTGCCGAGGAGGATCCGTGGCATATGGATCGGTCGGATCTGCCATGGCTTTCTCACGGTCCTCAGGTCGGAGGACCCCTACTCGATACTCACTGAGGATCTCCAAGACGTGCTCTTGTTTGTGAACTGCGTAAAGCGCCCAGAACGGCTCCAGTGCTCCACCTGCAGCCAACAAGATCTTGTCGCCACCTGGGTGGATGGTGACAAATTCTGTGATGTCATAGACGTTCCCTTTGTAAGTGACCCAGACGCCTTTTTCCAGGCTGCAGTGCTTCGTGACCTCTTCCTGGCTGTAGACAGGCAGCGATAGCGGCTCCTTCAATGACGGAGATGCCTGTTCCGCCTAATGGACAATAAAAGATGAAGTGAGAAATAATTTGGTGTCACCTTGGCATGGTAAACAAAGCTCAATGGATTAATTTCTCATTGATTACAGAGAATGGAGCCGGCAACTCTTGCACAACATTTCATTTACACAGTGTTCTACAGACATTAAGTGTCCATTGTATGCTGCTGCTTGTTCAAAAGTAGCTGTGATTCGAACCCACAACCTTTCAGTTGAGTGTCAAAAGCCTAGAACAAACAGGAATGTTTAAAATTCTTGTTTATGATTGTACTCGATTGAAACGGTTCCACTTTAACAAAGCGCCACACTCGCGGTTACTGTGATTTGGCGCCCTCGTGCGGTCTACAATATTACTGCACTAAAATTTCTACACGTTATTTTTGCATGTTCTGAAACCAATGACATTGTAATCACCTTATTGTGTGTTTGTGTGCTGCTTTACCTTGCTGTGATAGAGTCCACAAGCCAGCACAGCTCCAGTTCCAGCAATTAATCCAGTCAGTGCATAGCTGAAACTGAAGCGCCTGGAGCTTTTGTAGTTCTGATTGGTCTCGCCACACCGCCATCGGACAGATCCGAATCCTGAACACACCGGAACCAGCTTCTTCAGCTGCTGGCGACTACACATAAGATAATGATTTATGTTTAGAAATATGAAGCGTAACTACATTTTCTACATCATGGACAAATCAAACTTGATTACTGGTTATCAATTAATCAACAAAATCTACAACATAAAAACGTCTAAATGTCTTAATCTGATGTCGGGATCTAGATAAACATACAAAAGATTTTGCTTGGAAAAGGAAAAAGAAAAAGAGAATAGGCAGAGATTTAATTACATTGATGGTATCTACAAACAGTTATTATCCACTTTACTAAGACTTCATTACAATTAATATGATTTAAAAACCTTGGGATTAAGCTTCTTGCTCAAGGGTCCATTAGACCTTACCGGCTAAAAAACACAACAATTGTTGGAACAATTTAGAAATAAGAAACATACTCTCTTTTGTCCACCTGGTGATTCATTATTATTACACGTGCCAAGGGGTTAAGGTACTACCCCACCGCTGCCAGGCTGTCACTGTTCAGCCCTTGAGCCAGGCCCTTAAATCTCAACTGCATAGAACACCAACTACAGTACTATAACTATTAACTACCTCCCTCTGAGTAACTGAGTAACAAAGCAGAACTATATTCCAAACTGTCATCAATGTCCAAAGAGCAGCGGACAGAAGTTTTTATGAACTTACAAGCCTTTATAACAGGGGTGTCAAACCGATCCTCAAAGGGCCAGTGTGGCTGCGGGTTTTTATTCCAACCGGATCAGAACAGTTGAATTCACTAGTTTAATTAGCTGGTCTCAGTTAACCAGCTGATCATATGACCTCCTGGGTTGGTTGGAATAAAAACCAGAAGCCACACCGGCCCTTCGTGGATCTGGTTTGACACCCCTGATGTAAGACTATGCTCTAGCTGATTGAGGCTGCATCATTATGATGACACGTATTAACTGCTTATATACAAAAGTCACTGAATATTGTACATACATTATAACACACAGTGTATATTTTGTGTTCAGCACTGTATTGTGAATGCAGTCCTCGGGTGAGGTGAGGCTGTGAAACTATAATTTCAGGCTGTCCTTACATCCTTAATTGGAGTAACAGGGTTAATTGAGGCAGAAGCACACACACACACACACCAGTGCTTGATAATCCCATTACTGTCAATGCTTCCATTGCATGAAACTCATTAGTTTCAAGTTGGTTTTTAGTAATTGTTTTTTATTAATTAGTAATTGTTAAACGACAGAGCAAAGGTGACTGGCATCATCAACAGTCTGACCTCAGTGTAAACCTCCACTGTGCCACCACCATTTCTCTGTCACATATGACAGGTACTTAGTGTGAATTGCTTGTCTGAGGAACTGATGAGAACATATAGAGTAGTTCCACCAGAAAGTACCAAGACACCCTTCCTGATGATTGAAGTCTTGAGTGTTTCAGCCACACCCATTTCCAACATGGCTCCAGCAGCCTATTTCCTTCTCCGAGGTCTGAGTGTAATATAAGGCTTGATGAGTGTGGTGGATTTGGTGGAGTCTTGCTATGACTCAGAAATGTAGATCTGTTTTGTCCTGGATTGATCGAGACTCAAAAAAAAATCCAAAATACTAAAAGCAACAAATGTATTACAAACACATTTTGTAATTTGTAATCGTTTTTGAGCTAGATGCAGCATGGTGGTTATGGTACTGGACTAGTAATTAAAAGGTTAAAGATTCAAACCACACCATCATGTTGCCACTGTTGGGCTCTTAACCATCATTTGTGTAGCCTCTATTCTGTCACAGTTTAGAATAAAACTGTCTGTTAAATACAATCTAAGTGTAAATGTGGCTGTTTCCATAAAATACCAGAAAACCTGTCACACACTATCGTACTGGAGTAGTGCTTTACCTCACAGTCCTAAAATACAACTGAGAATGAAACACCCCCCCCCCCTTCACTACGAAATTCCCATGAGGCTATTTATCAATCCTTCCTTCTGTCCTTTAAACATCATCAAGAATTCTGCACTGTGACCTCTAACAATCCTCTTTCAATTCAACGCTACGTTTTTCATCTACTCAGACCCATAAAAGAGGACGCAGGAAAATTAAAGGACTGCTTGTTTGAGAAAGCATTGAAGGACGTGCTCGGGCGGTTTAACTAAAAGCGAATTCTGTATTGAGTGTGAGAATCACAGGTTGATTTATGGTGATGGAGGACTGGTGGATTTTAGAGTAGGCTTTGTAGATTCTCTCATGGTGCTTTATGGACATTGGGAGCAGATCTGGTGTATCAGTTTATGGTGTTGTCGCCATCACGCTGGCTCTGTGACTCGTTCATGCAGGGGGTGGAAGAAAAGGGGAGGGAAGAGGTAGAGGAGGGGTTCGGCGGCTCAATACATTCTCTCTCTCTCACTCTCTTGCTCTCTCGATCTCGCCTATTCTACCCTCCCTACTTGGCCAGATTAGACTTGCTAATTATCAGACGTGATGGAGAGAGGCACAGGGGATGCAGTGGCTTCCGTGGATTCTACAGCTTCCAGAACGGTTTCCTCTCCATCTCTGTATCCACTGTGACCTCCCGCCATCTCCGGATGAGGACATTTCACCCACGCTAGCATTTTTCCTGTGAGCTTTTTTGTCTGTCACGCTGGATTGTTGCTACAAATCGCTCTGACGTTCATTGTCCTCCGTTTTCAGTGCACATTGCATCAATCACAGGATGTGGATTACGCGACATGCCGATTTTTCCTGATTACAAAGCAGAGGAATACAAATTTGCAGCACTGATCAAGGAACAATACAGAATTGACAAGTGGAAACGGGACAATCTGTTATCTGGCTATATTTGAGGAATTTGCATTATCCTTCATGAATCAATCCTGCATAATTGTGGAGTCTAGACTTTACGATGGAGGGATGGGATGCGAACCATCTGTTGCATGAGAAAGGAATCGGGAGCATCCATGCATGAAGAGTGGATAAACCAAGATCCGAATGTTTATTAAAAAAAACTTCTAAAGGTTTACAGGGTTTATAGATTCTAACATTTATAGTTCTATATCATAGCACTTAATGCACTCATATCATCTCTGTATTATCTGTTGGCTCTTTGTTAAAGGTCCAAGTTAAATGTACGTATACACTGTTTTTTTCCATCAAGAAGTCTGAGAATTCTGTTCTAGTCAGCTGCATGGTTTTTGTGTGTCTGTGTAGCTTCTGATTGATCTTCCATCCACATTACATCCGTGTGCACATAAAAAAGGTCTTTATTACCCACATGAGCAATTCAGGGACCCTTCAGCGTCGAACCACCTACCTCATCTCCCTCACTTTGGTCAAGGTCGAGGCCGTAGGGAGCGATGAAGGGGTCGAATCCACGTCCTCAAAATCCAAGAGTCCGACCCAAAGTCTGGCTGAGTGTCAGTCCCAGGGTTCGAGCCAAAGTCCGACTCAGAGTCCAAACCAGAGTCCGACCCAGAGTCTGACCCACTGTCTGATCCAGAGTCCGGTCCAGAGTCCAAGTCCAAGTCCAACCCAGATTTTGTCCCAGTGTTCCCCCTCAGTGCCAGGCCTCGCCCAAGTTCCGGAATATGGTGGGAAATTAAAGCAGGATGGAAAACTAGTCCATGTGAGGAGCAAGATTCTACAGGATGAGAAAAAACAGGATGAGGTGGAAAAGGAGAAGGTGGAGGTGAAAAAAAGGATTGACAGCAAAAATGGAGGTCTAGTTCGGGTACTTCCTCCAAAACCCAAGATTCCTAGTTATCCACCTGTGGCTAATGTCTACAAGTCGATACCAGGGGATTCCCACAAGGATCCTTACAATGAGGACAGCAGGATCAAACAAGAGGAGACTGAACTGGCGAAACCAGATAGTTACAAGGCTGATGCTCAATCAGAAAAGGTCTCAGAACTTGTTGTGTCAAATGGAACCTCGGTCCGGCCAGGTGTACCGATTCGTCTCGGCCAGTCTGCTCTGAGACCCCACGCTACTGTCAACATGAACCGCCGAGACTTCAAGGACTCCAGTAAGACCATTTCCTCTTCGGCAAAGAATCTGGACATAAAGGGTAGAGAGCACTCTCCTCCCATGACTATAACCATGACAATGGGTCCTTACCGAGCCTCCTGGTCTGAGAGTGAAGGAAGAGGGATGTACCAACGCTATGGCATGGATCCTTTAATAGTTCCAGAAGAAGGATTCAAACCATCAGCACTTGAATCACGTGAAAACACTCAAGTTGAGAAGTTTAAAACTATTTCCACGTCGCTCCCAGTGCAGGTCTCGCGCCAGCTGGCAAAACCTCAGCGTAAAGGGAAGAGTCGAACCCTGGATAACAGTGACCTGAACCTGCTCTCTGAAGATCTGAAAAAAGGACATTCCGGACCGGGACGTTTCTCTACTCAAGCTCCAGGTAAAGACAGAAAAATGCTCAAGTTCATCAGTGGGATCTTTACCAAGAGTTCTCAGTGTCCCGTAACGGCGCCTGTAGTTCCTGCGACTCCAATTCCTCTTCACAGCCCCACAAGGAGAAGATCCAGTGAGGAAGAAGGTCAGTATGAACCGTGGTGTCTGTGAGGGGTACAATGGTTCTTTGGGTTAGGGGTGGTCTAAAGCTTACTGGATCAAGACCAAAGAACAAATTTGATTTGAAATTTAATTTATTTTTAGAACCTAAATCAAGGGGATTTCAACAAAGATTTATTTTATATGATCAAAACCATGTGGAAACTACTTCTACATGAGTGTATTCAAGAGTTTCCAGGCCTGTATTACGTTTAAGAGGTTTCGATTAAAAATATTTCCACTCAAAACATGGCTTTCACATCTAATGGATCATCAAAGAGCCAAAAAGGGTTCTTGTGGTCTCCCTACAGTTTAAGACACTGCACTTTTTTATTTCAAGAATTCTGCACTCATTTAATATTGAGCATCGTTGGTGAAAAAAAATCATAGCTATTCTACATCATCTCAGGTTCTCTTCACTGCCGAAGTGTCGTGAGCTCTCCTGACAATCCTTGTGCACCAGTGATATGTTTCAGGTATTATACTTCTTGTGTAAAATTGTGTTCGCTTAATGTTATTTTAATATTGAGCCATGAGGTTTGATTTAGATTGAAAAAAAAACGTTCTGACTGATGAGCTACAGCTTGGTATAAACAGCATGGCTCGGCCTACGCTGCAACAGAAGCTTTATAGTGAAGGATTTCAATATTTTTTAAGACACTGACCCCATTTTATGTTCTTAAAATATGAGTGACTCTGTCACAACCTACTTTTTTCTGTTAACTTTATATAGAATAGAATAGGTCTTAAGAACAAGAAATAATCTTTTTTTGTCACAACTATCGTCGACAATGTTGATGGCGACCAGGATTTGAACTCTCAATCATTGAATGATTGAGTGTTTGAAGAGATTAAAAGGCTCCGTTTAAGGGTTCCAGTTTAATGAGTGCCGTTTAAGCAGTCGTATTTAAATGGACACAGAAAAGTCAGTGCACACAGTCAGATTAGCTTCATATAAGTGTGGGCATAAAAGGTGACTCGACATCCACAGGCTGAACACTTTCCATGGAAAAACCTTTAATGAAGATGATGCTGATGTGTAATGAAGAGGATGATGAAGACTATGCTGGTGTACAGTCTGATGTCTCTATGTCCTGAGACGATATGACGTCTCACATTGATCTCTGACTTTGTCTCCATTAAACGTCCTCATTATCCTGTGTGCTCTCTCTAGGGATCATGGAGCATACAGATGAGTTTAGAGTATGTATAGTTCCTACAGTATATATATATATATATACATGCTTTTTGGCATTTCATTTAGATTTTACGTTGTCTGGTAAAAATGATGGAATATTACAGATCTTATAAAATATGAATGAAGGCAGTGAGACGGTGTCTCATCCCATAACCTGGTAAAGAACTCTTACAGATTTCTTCTGGTTACATCATAAAATCTGATGAATTATAGAGCAGGTTCTTTTATATGCTGGAAATGTTAATATTGGCTGCATGGGCTGACTGAAGGTTTCATTTTATTCTCCACTTAATTAGTAGTGGAAACGATCGGCTGGATACAGACATGGTACCAAGTGACACAACACATTTTAAGATATTTTCCTTATTATTTTTGAATCATGACTAAATCGAAATATACTAGAGCCTGTTTGAAAGATTCATTTGGTGATCAGATAGGAGTGCTATTGTGAGATAGGGTTTGTTTTATGAAGAAAAGACAGATGTTTACCTTCAAACTTCAAATTCAAATTTAAATTTTATTTGTCATTACACATATACAGATGTACAGTCTCTTCGCATATCCCAACTTGTCTGGAAGTTGGGGGTCAGAGCGCAGGGTCAGCCAATGTACAGTGCCCCTGGAGCAGACAGAGTTAAGGGTCTTGCTCAAGGACCCAACAGTGGCCATGTAGCAGAGCCTGGACTTGAACTCCCAACCTTTGGGTTCCTAACCCAACGCTCTACCCACTAGGCCACACTGTCCCTTATTATAAGATAAGGGACCTTATTATAAGATGTAATTCATCCAAGAGGTCAAATAAACTCAACAAAGAATCATATTTACAGCAACCCTGTATATACTTTTAGAAGTTTCGGGAACATAGAAGACAGTGGGCAATCTTTAAAGCATAAACATGAGCGTCATTGCGTGAAAGAACCATACGAGGTAGTTTCAAGGTCAGATTAAATAATTTCAAGTCGTTGTTGAGGTATTTTGATTTGAGAAATTTAAGCATACACACCCAACAGCACTGTAAAGAATGTTGGTGGTGGTAGTATAATGCTCAGGAGGTGCATGGAATAACAATCGGGCATACAGGTCCGTGATTCTGCAGTGTTTCAGAACTGCTCATGAAATGATCTGATCATAACCTTTTCATAAATATGTGGACAGAAGTCTAATCAGTTGTGCTAAAAGTTCATTCATAAATCTCTGATTAAGAATAAATCATAAAAATCTCTGTAGATGTAGATTTTACTTAATTTTAGTCATCGTATAAACAGAACGCACAGTTAAATGCTCTACAGGGAGTGGAAAGAAAGTAAAAGTAATAAAATCCACCACTTTTATCACCCAGGAGCTTTAGCTAGTGTTCTACTCGCACTATAAAGAATGTGTGCAAAAATATTATTTTATTATTTTAATTATCTTGTGTGCCTCATAACCTTTATTGGTTCTGCTGCGAATATCAGAAAACAATAAAATCCTAATGAATGATGGGAATTACACCCAGAATCTCAAATATAATATAATTGGATGAATGTAGATATGCACTATATATATATATATAGTTATGTGCAATATGTTTTTTCAGCCCAGAAGGAAGAAATGAAGAAATAAAGGAGCACACACATCAGAACGTGTTTTTGGGGTGTGTGATTACATTTTAGGGTGAGATGAATGGCGTGTGTGTTCTCTCCTGAAGGTTTTATTGAAATAATAATATGCAGGGGGTGAAAATGCCTTGAACTAAATTAGTAATTAAAAATACGTCTATAATCCTCAGTGAGAAATGAGTAGAAGTGAAGATGCTGAGGTTGATTGATTGCTGGAAGCTAAACGGCTTAAACATCGTTAATCATACCAGTAAATATCCTCATGCTTCTTTACCTGAATGATTATTTACGCTGAAGTGTAATTTTAGGATGCTCTGTCTCGGCCCCTCTCACACGGCCGCGGTGCTTCTGTTGCTTAACATGCATGCGGCGCGCAGGTTTTCAGGGCTTGGGAGGAGGGGTTGCCATGGAAACAGGCAGCAGGGAGCGATGCATGGATGGTGGCGTAGCGACAGAAAAAACGCACAATGAAAGAGAGACGGGTGAACGGAGGGGAGGGGGGGAGGCTTTTGGAAAAATCTCCAGCAAACGTTCATCACAACATGACTCGTTCTGTATTAAATTGATTCTTATCAGCAGTGCTGAAGGTCGATGTTCAGTATGACCGGGTTGACTGAAGAGCACAGATATGTTCAGGACAGAGAGACATTGTTAAGGATCACTCATAACAAGCGTCGTCTTCATCCCTGACATGCACACCTTCCTGTCTTCTGTCCTAAACTGGAACCCAATAACAGTGATGTGTAGTGCTGGTGTGAGAAGTTCCAACATGAGACTTTTCAGAATCAGTAGAATTTAGAAATGGATTAAAATCTTCAACACAGCTTGAAACCACATTTATTTACACACAATGTTGGTGGCCCAGAGTGTGTGGACACCTCAGATTCCTTAACATACAATACATCAAATATTTGGTAGCTAGGTCAATAGCACTGGCGCATGTTGAAGCGTGTTTCATTTTTGTACATTTAGACAAGCCTGTTAAATACTGGGCAAATATAGACTCATAGATGAGACCAAAATCGAACTCTTTGGATGCCATAACATTGTTTGGAGGTCAAAAGGACCGAATATAATCTCAGAAACACCATACCAACAGTACGGAGGTGGGACACCATGGTGTGAGGCATGTGTCTTTCAGCATATGAAAAATATACTGCATATTCATAGTATACACTTATGAAAGATTAACGTAGATGCTGCCATCTACGAGGGTGATAGAAATGAAATGAGGATGGACATTTCAGCAAGACAAAGATCCCCAAAACAGCCAAGGAAACTGCTAGAAGAGCTGCTAGAATGGTCCAGCCAATCGTCTGACCTGAATCCAAATGAAAATCTGTGGAAGGAACTAAAGTTTCATCGAAGGAGCCCACAGAACTTGAGACAATTAGGAAGGATCTTGAAGGTCACCAACAAGAGTTTTTGTACTTTTTGTAAGTATCAAATCAATTGTGAAGAATGTATTGGCCGTTTCCAACATCTGGTGAGAATTCTATGTCAACAGCACCTTTAGAAAGTTCTTTTAACTTTGCAGCAGCATTTTAAGCAAAACCCTGAATGAATAAATGTACAATAATAATCATACACATGAAAAACATGACCTCCAACGTACTTGTGTGGATGTTAGATGAGGGATGTCAATGGACAGGCTTAGATTCTTGTAGTGTGCTTTAGGTATAAATGGTATGTGATTATGTGATGTTTGTCTCTTCAGCATGTGCCGTGAATCAGGAGTGGATTCTGAGCCACGCCATCACAGATCTGCATCTGGTAAGAACATACACACAACAATACTAACAATACTACAATTATTTCTTCATTAACATCGCAAAACTGCTGCAAATAGTCTGGAAAGGAAGTGAGTTTGATTTTACGATCCTGTGTTACTGAAATGTGTAAATTTGATCAAGTTCGGAATTTTAAAGCCATTGTTGTTGTTGTATTGTGTGTGGCAGGGTGTGTTGGGCAGTCTGCGCAGCGGGAAATCAGCACTGGTCCATCGATACATGACCGGCAGTTACCTTCCACTGGAGAGTCCTGAAGGTAAAGGTTTACTCACATACAGGAGTATTGTGTAATATAAACCAGAAACTAATGTTGTGGGTTAGATCATTTGCTTTTAGGGACAGTGTAGCCTAGTGGGTAGAGCGTTGGGCTGGGAACCCAAAGGTTAGGGGTTCAAATCCAGGCTCTGCTACACTCCGCTACACTGC
>JAOTRQ010067816.1:0-12779 GCA_028565875.1 Hoplisoma paleatum
AGTAAGTCGAAATAATGACTTAGTATCTCAAAATAATGACTTAGTAAGTCGAAATAATGACTTAGTAAGTCGAAATATCGACTTAGTAAGTCGAAATAATGAGATAGCAATTGACTTAATAATGAAAAAAAAAATATGTGCTGGATTTTTATTTTTATTTTAGGTGGCGGGAATGGGCTTCCATACATATGCATTGAGCGACTACGGGAATTAATTGCATGCACATGCCCTTCTCCATTGTGCTTGTTTTAATGCTATAGTGCTCCCTCATGTGGTCTGTGTTGCTACTACTTGCAGCTTGGGCTGTTTCGATGCTCTAGTTTAATTTTGGAGGTGTATGTCGGGCTATGCATATTCTCTGCGGAGGGGGTTTGTGGTGACGCAGATTCTTCTAAATTGTGATGGCGTCGATTTGATGCAGCAATATAAATCAGCTGTAATTCTACACACATACACTTTTGTACTTGAGCAATAATGCACACAACACAATAGGCAACTTTTATTCAATTTACTATCTTTCTTCAAACTGCTCTCTTTTGTCTTCTTGTACAAATTAGGATTGTTTTTAAATGTTTCGATATCCTTAAAATTGAGAATTCTTACATTACCTAAAATTCTGAAATCTATTGCTGGGATGCGATCACTTTGCAGATCACAATATAGGCGTGAGTTGGCAAAACAAATGTGGCCAGTTTCAGTTCAATTGGTGATCTAGTTGTGTATTGTGCTGTGTAGTGAAGTCGGCGAGGAAAATAAGAAGCAGCAATTGTTTAGTGTCTAAATATAGCAATAAGTAAGTTAAGCCACGAGCACACATCGAAACTGTCAGCATCTTTGTCTAAACCTCAAGGTCAAAAACAAACAACTTAAAAAACCTTTAAATCTTATTTATTATGTGCCGTCGATTCCAGTCGCTCAATGCATATGCCTTGATGTTTTCGATGTTTGGTTTGTGATCCAACATTTAAAAGCATCTGTTGTCAAATATAGTGCTTATATACACAACAAGGTCTTTTCTCACTCGTCGTGTTCCATAGAGGATAAACACAAATGCAACCATCAGACATCTACTGCCCTTTAGTGGTGTCGGTGGTGAATTACTTCATGGTGTCGTGGCCCTATGCTAAAAACTACCCTTGATCTAGACGTTTTGGTCCTAAGAACCTTGCTGGTCCCATTAAACGAGCATGCACTAAAAAGGGACATATTGATTTTTATTTAACCTTTATTGTGTGATATACACGTAAAGCAAGTGTACAAATTCAAAGGATGTTTACAAACTTTGTTCATTGAAAATAAAGTTTTTCAAAATGATCCACATCATGGTGTTTAGGTTCAGTGTTACGAATTCGTGGTTAGATCACATGGACACGGACGCAAACAGACTAATTAAAATTAAATGTAATAACGGAACGAAACAGAGAGACTGTCTCTGTCACATAAATGAAACAATGATCTGACTCTAACATCCGGGAAACACGGGCTTACATACAAAACCTAATTTAATCCCAAATACAATCCAGGTGTATACAGGTACAGTTGTGTACAGATACAGGTACAAATGTATACAGGTACAGATGCCCCTGGTCGTAAAGTAAGAATCGGTTAATAATTTATTATACTTTACATTATCTGTTATTTATATAGTAAATTGTAATTATATAACACATGTAAAAGTAAACATGAGAGTGACTTGTGTTGCCGGAAAGGATTGATTATTTTATATAAATAATAATTAAATCTTGGGGGGGAAACTGATTTGATTTATGAGCCCATTGAGACACAAGAATCATGTGAGAATCAACACAACAATCAAACGGCTTTTAAGATTTTGTGGGCCACTTAGCATATGAATAAATAATTATTATATCTATATAAGCTCTTGTTTTTCGGAATTATTTCATATAGTTCATACATTATTACACACATATTTTTGTATATAGTGTAATAGTTTGTATATTTTGAGTTTTATTTTCTGTGTATGATTTGCAGATTGTAATTTGTTTTCCCCGGATTGTACTAGAGAGGAACCATCAGCTGGCAAAAAAATTATTTATGTATTTAGCCAATGAACCTGATTTTTATTTACAATGGTGGAAAAGGTCTGGAGTCCGTTAGTTAAAAGGACAGCGCTGGTACAATGTTTAGAGACAAAACGAGGAAAATAATTTGGGCATATGCACGGGAGGGATGATCAGTAAAACAACGTATTTGGAACACAAAAGACATAAAACAATTTGTTTAGGCTTTACGAGCAAGGTGGAAACGAATGGCCTGCTGTGCCAACCTTTAATAGAGAAGTGAACACATTTTTATAACTATGTAGTTATGTAACTTTGTAACTATGTTTATGTCCAAGGATGCAGAACAGTTGATGCTGTACTACTTCTCATTTTCACACCGTGATGTTTTACTTTTCTGCATATTGCAGTCTGAAAGATGACGACAGTGGAGATCATGACCAAGATAATGGCTCACCGAAAGACAGTGAGAAGGAAAAAAATGACGAAGAGGAGGAGGAGAAAGACCAAAACACTACAAAGAGGAAGGTAGATAATTAAGGATATTAGGACTTAGGATGGCATACATCTGAATACTTTAGGTATGCATACATCTGAATACTTTTTATTAAAGGCAGGGGTTTATCTAGTTGTACTATTTTGTTTGGCAAGATAGCTCAGGTAATCTAATTAGGCTAGTTTGTACATATGTATGACAAGTCGGAACAAATAATAATAATTGTATTTCTTTTTATTTAATTGTTATGCTTACAATTAATTCCATTATAGTTTTATATTTGTTTAGAATCGTTAAATGAAAGAATTCTGGTTTGAAAAATCAAATGCAAGCTTCCAAGCTTTTTCAAGATGTATTAATAACACCTTGTAATGTTGCTGTGGCAGGGTCACAGCCAGCTTGGCCTCTGATAAGAGTCATGACCCCAAAAAGTATTGTGGCCTCTGTATGTAAACGTATGTCAAGATTAGAGCCAAACTGTAAGCATTAATTTGTTTTGTAGGCTGTGGTGCCAGGGCCAGGAGAACACCCTCTTCAATATAACTACACATTCTGGTATTCTCGGCGAACACCGGGGAGACCAGCCAGCACACAAAGCTACGAACAGAACATCAAACAGATCGGCAGCTTTGCTTCGGTTAGACATACACGCTATTGTTTTACTTAAAACTTAAATATTCTAATCTAGGGCTTCCCCTGCTCTTAGTTTTCTTCCAGAGTCTAAAAACATGCTGATGAGGTATACAAAATTGTCCCTGACTGTTTTTGGCATAACCCCTTCAGTTGATGAAACTTGTACTGAGAACACTATAATGTGTCTGTCAGTTAAACAAACGTAATAAACTCGGGGGTTGTTTGTGCTGTTTATGTAGTGAGTTCAGCTATATTCTCCTCTGGTCATTCTTTCTTGCAGCTTTCATCCTCAGCTTGCTTTAAGGCGATGTCCATTGTAAACACTAAATTTACCAGAGACTGGTACGGATGTAATAATTTAACGTTGCACCATAAATTAACTCAATTAAAATCTTTATTCTTGTATAATGAAATAATACTCACTTCAAACAGCAGAGGGCGTTGCTGCTCTTCACCTAGTTTTCACAGTAGGCTTCATTCAAATTGTTTGTACAAATATGGAGAAATAGTTAGATAAAACTTTATTAATATTTCTAGGAGGTTCTTTAGGGAAATTAGAGTTCCTTTTAATCATCATTACACAGTACAGAACAAGAAGTAACAGTAAAATGAAGGTAATATACTATAAGAAATAATAATGAAAATAAATAATATTTAACTATGTTTCTAAAATGTATAAACAGTGTATAAAAGTATTGTACATTGTACTTGTACATAGTCCAGGTTACTGTTTCTTGTTATCCTTCCACCCCACCTTGCAGAGAGAAGTATGTACATTTTGTTGGCGTGAAGGACAAAATAATAATTTGGTCCTGCATTTCAGAAGGAGCAGTCTGTTAGTGAACAGGCTTCTCTGGTGACTGATGACGTTGTGCAGAAAAGTCCTTTTTTGCTCTTGTCACCAGAGAGTCCAGTTCCATGCTGACCACAGAGCCAGCTCGCCTAATTAGTTTGGCAATATTTTTGAATATGCTGCCCCTCCAACAGACTTATAAACCATCCTCAAAACCCTCCAACAGACTTATAAACCATCCTCAAAACGTACAGCCTGCTCTGTTTTTTCCTGTACAGGTGGTTGTTGTTTTTACAGGTCCAGTCCAGTCCACAGCTTCCACCTCAGAACTGGTTGTAGCGTAGGCCTTGGACCTCCCAAATTCACCCCCTCCCAAAAATGACCAGCTCTTCGGTCTTTTATATAAAATACTTCTAATTGAAAAGGGTTTTGATGTGAATTGTTTTTAAAAAATGAAATTGACCACTCAGATTGGCATCTCCCGACTACCCCACCCCTCTCATTTGATGTGCTGATAATGTAATAGTAACAAAGATAAAAACGTAAACTAGACACAAAGCGATCCAGACTGTTCTCATTTCTTTTCCCACCAATGGTGGAACAAGTTGTCAAGCACTTGAGCAGGCATGTTTCTCATTTTGTTCCTAAAGATTGAGAATTTTAATGAGCACTAACTCTCTTTCCAACATCATTTCCAACAAACACACTGTTGTAGTGTAGTCTGGGCTTCTTTCTTCTTTCTTTAGTTATTTGTTTGTTTTTGTTACTGATGTATTTCATCATTTGTAAGTGACTTTGATTAAAAGCATCGTGGCATCCCTATTGAATATCATTCATGCAGATCTGACTATTAATGCTTTTATTATGGCTTAGTGTTAACTCTGGATGCCCTTTCTAATACTGTACTTTCCATTGACCTAGACTAGGTCCCAATACTAACAATACACTGGCCGTCTACTCCCAGTGTGTAAACTACACTCTTGTTTCTGCGGCAATCAAAATATAACAGAAATTGTTTATTGCAGGTGGAGCAGTTCTGGCGTTTTTACAGTCACATGATCAGACCCGGCGAGCTGACAGGCCACAGTGATTTTCATCTCTTTAAGGAAGGAATTAAGCCTATGTGGGAGGTGTGTACTCCAACAGCACAACACAGACCAGTAATATTGTATAGTTTTTCAATTCCGTTTTATCTGACACAATGTGAACTAGATAGAAGACTTATCTCACTTCTGAATCATTTCTGAATAAGAGACCTAATTTTTCAGTCTGTGCACTTTGATATCCCACCTACCTTTGGTCTAAATAATCTTGCAAAGCATTATTACATTAATAACAAAGTAATTTGTACTGTATCAGTAGATTGTATTTACTTTGTAAACATGGTCAAATATTGTCCTTTGTTTTAAAACACTTGCTATATTTTGCTACTACTAGTAATGTCTAGTGTATTAATTAATTTGAAAAAAATAAATTTGTGATAATATGGATACATTTGTACATTTATTTTTAATTTTTATTTAAAGGGACCATATTATGCAAAACTGGAAACTAGCAAGAGAAACACTTATGTGAGAATGATTTTATACAAAACATGATCTGTACAGCCCACAGCCCAATTCTAACTTTTTAATAAAGAAAAGCTATGCGTCTAGTACAGTGGTTAGAGAACTGGGCTTGTGATCGGAAGGTTGCCAGTTCGATTCAGAGGTCAACAGTTTTGAACTGAAGTGCTCTTGCACAAGGCATCGAATCCCAAAATGCTGCCCATCGTGCCGGGCACGTGTTCTCACTGCTGCTCCCTGGTGTGTGTTCAAAAATTATTCCTATGTGTGTTAAAAAAGCACAGTGGGGACCTGATATATTTCATGTTGTTTGTTCAGATTCATTACTATAATATTAAATCATTTTGGACAGTAACGTATTTATACTTCTTAGTAATATTGCTATTCTATTAAATTATAAATATATTTTGTCAAGGGTTCTGTACATGACAGACGGTAGTTTTTGGACTTGTTTTTGGCAGAACCTATGTGAAAACCAACATTCACAGTTCACTCTTTCCCTCATTTCACTGTGAAGGACGACGCTAATAAAAGTGGAGGGAAGTGGATCATCCGGCTGCGGAAGGGTCTGGCTTCGCGTTGCTGGGAGAATTTGATCCTCGCCATGCTGGGTGAACAGTTCATGGTCGGAGAGGAGATCTGTGGTGCCGTCGTCTCGGTGCGCTTCCAGGTACCGAAGCCTTGAGAATCATGTACACATTGCTTTTTCATAATGCTGTGTGTTATTGAATCATTCCACCACCTGAAATATGGCACCAGTCAATTTACAACATATTAGAAACTTTTTCCTACAGTCATGGCAAAACTATACCTGTCGACGAATAGAACACTTACACAACTGGGTTTTACCCCTGCCACATCTACATTATTGACGAACCCAAAAAATGAGTTTCTTATCCTTATTTATGTTTAGAGTACCGGACTAGTAATCCAAAGGATTAAGCTGGTTCAAACTTCACCAATGCTAGGTTGCTGTTGGGGCCCATGAGCAAGACTTGCCAAATGCTGAAAATGTCAAATAAGTAATTAAATCAAAACATATAACATCTGTGATTATTCTGTACGTGTGTAATTATTCAGCAGTAGGAATCGATTTACTTGGTGATCAATTAATATAATTGACTTTTAAGCTGAATCTATGTTGAACAGCAGAGGCTGATTTACAGCTTTATGGTATTGCAGGCATCAAACAGCAAAATTATGATTCTGGGCCCGGTGGTTAGAGAACTGGGCTTGCGATTGGTACAAATATGTACAAATTTTAATTATTATTCTGTATTTAACCCTCCTCTGAATGGGTGTTACAAAGAAGTGTAAACACATGACATTATTAAATGAATAAACATAAACAACACACTAGTAGTGAAAGACCAGGGGGTAGTAGCGAGCACGCATGGTGAGCAGCCCGAGCCACGACACCCAAGAAAGACTCGGTGCCTTGCTCAAGGGCACCTTAGTTGTGACCTGTTGACACTCTGAACTGAACCAGCAAACTAACAATTACTACAAACCAGATTCCAAAAAAGTTGGGGCACTAAACAAATTGTGAATAAAAACTGAATGCAAAGATGTGGAGATGGTAAATATCAATATTTTATTCTGAATAGAACATAGATCACAGATCAAATGTTTAAACGGAGAGAATGTATCAAATTAAAGGAAAAATATGTTTCAAAATTTCATGGCATCAACAAATCCCCAAAAAGTTGGGACAAGGCCCTTTTCACCACAGTGTGGCACCCCCTTCTTACAACACTCAACAGACATCTAGGGTTGTGTTCACTGACTCTTCACTGGCTGGAAGTATTCCTAAGCCCATTCGGTTATTTCCTTGACAGTGGCATTCCTGTTTGAGGTGCAGTGACGTTTAAGGGCCTGGAGATCATGAGCATCAGTAGAGTTTTACGGCCTTGACCCTTACACACGACTCCTCTGTTCCAGATTCTTGGAATCTTTTGATGATGTTATGCACAGTTGATGATGATAACTTAAGAGTATTTGCTATTTTACGCTGAGTAACACCATTCTGGTATTGCTGCAGTATCTTTCTGTTCAACAATGGTGAAATTGGTGATCCTCTTACCATCTTGGCTTCTGAGAGACACTTACACTCTGAGGAGCTCTTTTTATACCCAATCATGTTGTCGATTGAACTAATTAGTGTTAATTGGTCTTTCAGCTGTTTTTTATATCCTCAATTTCCCTTTTTCAGCCACTTAGCTACTTGTCCCAACTTTTTTGAGGATTTGTTGACACTTAAATTTTGATTCATCTTTTTTTTTTCCGAAATCTTTTTATCTGTCATCTATGTTATGTCATTTGCCATCTTCACGTCATTGCATTCAGTTTTTTATTTATTAATTTGTAGCGCAGTTCTCTAACCCTGACTGCCCCAACTGTAACTCAACAGTCAAAGAAAATGTCTGGAACATTGTGTTTTATTTCACATTCCAAAAGTTTTTTTTCTAGCAGAATTTATTTAAATGTGTGATAACACTTAGCTAAGGAGTTCGAAAACAACAACAGTAATAAAAAACAAAAATAGTAAAAACAATAATTTAATCGTCATGCACTTGTGTTTTTTAGGAGGATATCATATCGATCTGGAACAAAACAGCAAGTGACCAATCCACCACTGCCCGCATCAGAGACACTCTACGACGAGTTCTGAACCTGCCACCAAATACAATCATGGAGTACAAAACACACACTGATAGCATCAAGTGAGTAGTGTACACATACACACACATGTCACTTTTTACCTCTCCCCCAATCATACTTTTGCATTGACACAATACAAAGCAGTTGTTTTCCTTTTATAGTACTGAGTTTATGTCTTCTATTCACCACCACAATGCTAGAGGAGTACCAAGTCTGAGGTTTCTGTCGCATTTGTTTCCCCTGTTAGCTGATCGATATTAAACAAAGATTGCTTTATGACTGTTTATGATAATCACAAAACATTGTAAACATCAAGGCACTACCGTATGCAGAGGGCTACTTTTTTTTTTACAACCATGGGAATTCCTTTGCTTTGTTTTGATGGCTATAGTGCTCCCTGTTGTGGTCTTCATTGGTTCGATGCACGTTGGAACATTTGGAGGTGCGCATCATGCTACACAGAGGACCTGTTCTAGTGCAGGGTCACCACAGCGGATCAATTTGTTAGATTAAAACCTTGTTATTTAACCATTTAACCAAGACCTCAGTCTCAGTTGTAGTATATATATGTGTGTGTGTGCGTACGTGCGTGTGTGTGCAGGGCCTGGGAAGATTTCCACGGCTTGGTGAATGCTAGTGGTGGACGCTAGATCTTTCATAAAAACGAACAGTGCCAAGGGTATGTGAAGCATCACACTTTAAAAAAGCACAGCTTCAAAATATCACTCCATTTAATCAATATTAGTGTAGAAATTAACAGTAGACTAACAGCTAGCCACAGTTTCTGGAATGATCACTGGCGGGGTCACATCGTGGTGTCAATAGGTGCAGTATGGGAAAGGGGTGGTATGAAGGTAAAAGAATCAATCATATTTGACTGGAGTGGCTACTTGATACACTGGTATGCGTAATAACTGATCTACAGGAAAACTCTGGGAAGCGTTTGATAGTATCATGTGTGTAGTATCAATTTATGTGCTCATCAATGTCTGTGTGCGTTTGCCATCTAGTCATTTCTAATTACACAGTCGCATTACACTTCCTGATGACACATCTGCATTATTTTATTTCCACAAGGTGGGTTCCTTTGTAGATCAGCTGTGTATATGAAAATTAACATCTTGTCCACGTTTTACTTCATCTCTATGCAGTGCTTTCAGTTAGCCAGTAGCGGTCGTGATTGCTTTGCCATTGTTTGTCTGCACGTCAATCTGGTAGCAGATTATGTATATATTGGGCTAGAGATCAGAAGGTCACCGGTTCAATCCCCTCTGCCCCCAATTTGCCAATAAGGATGCTCCATTGTAATAGTAAGTTGCTTTGGATAAAGGCGTCTAGCTAAATGCTGAAAATGTAATTTAATAATTTAATAATAATAATTTAATGAAATAAGTAGGCTAAAAGCTGTTGATATAATCTCATATATTAACTTTTTTCCCCGAATATAGTCCTGGCTTTTACACAGTAGTATAGGGCCAATATAAACATTTAAGGTTTATATTTATTTTGTTTGTTTAATACAATTATTAAATACTTAAGGAATCAAAACACAATGAGATCATGATGAGACACAATGAGATCATTTTTCATATTATAAGGAAACACTGTTATGAATTACATTTATTATAAAAACTAAATAATTTAGTAATGACTTTTTACTATTTGTGGATGAATGGAACAAAGTGGACAGACAGGTAGGCAGAACTTACGCACAGAACTAAAATAATAATCATCACATACACATTTAACATACTGATGCTCATAATAATCTTTTACTAGAATTTAGTTATCATTTTCTAAAGATTTGTTTAAACCATAAAAGCTGTGTATAAAATGTGTTATACACATAAACTTTTGCCAATTTTGCACGGTACAACACTTCATTTATCGGTCAATATTGTATGTAGTTTTCCAGAATTATTTAAACTTGGTCAGATCTATAGTTTTAAACCTAAACTGACTTTTCAGAAATAAAATCTCTTTACGGCAGCAATCGAAGCGTTTTACTGTGTGTCGTCTTTTTGAGTTCAGAAGTGCCACCTAATATTGTGTTTTTAAAAAGTGTCCTTAGTAGTTGGCATAAAGCAAGTGTAGGGTGCAATGTGTTTGGGCGCTACTCGTGAACATGCAAGTGCACTTTTTACCCTACAGACCACAAGACAAAAGGTCAAAAGAATGCTCATTCACCTTATGATGACTGTTTTAATCATCTAGAGCAGTATGAAACTAATTAACTGAAAAAGGTAAATTAATGTTTGATATAAAAGTTTCTGCACTTTTATATACTGAGTGAAGTTGTATATATAGTTGAGGATGTAGTGCCAGCTGATTCCTTTCTCTTTCGATGCTCAAAAAGTTTTAAGGGGAAGTGTGATGTTATATTACCAACTACACATTTGTTTTTGCTGATGGCATCATAGTGGTACACTGAGAAAATTCATCATACAAAGATGGTAGCTTGGTCAAATAATAAAAAGGTAGCTTGGTCAATAACCTTTGTAATTGAACATATGTTGTACTTGTTTATTTACCTATCTAATTGTGTGTATATATTTTTTCTTCTAGGAGTGATTCATCCGTGGGAATATGCAGAAATGTAGAAATATGCATTGCTAGGACTTACACCTTATTCCTTTAGTATCCACCATTGCTTGACATAGTATAACAAAACACTCGGGGGAAGACTGATGTCTCTGAAAGATCCTGAGACTGGTGAAGGGGTCAAATGTGGTGTATAAACACAAATCTTTTAAAAACAGTCAGCTGATAGACAGCCGTTAATCAAAGGCTGCTGAATAACATATGATCCTGTTAGAGATGGTGTATTATCCGGACAAATCACAAGGCTTAACTTAGTTTTCGACAACCCAGTTTTCTGAAAACACAAGTCCTTTTTTTTATTTAACATAGCCAGGGTTATGTTTTCTTAGTGCAGTATAGTATAGTGTAGTATTTTAAATACAGTGTTAAAGTTTGAAAGTTTTATTTTAGAATGTGTATGGAAACCAAAAACTATTTTTAAACCTATTGGAAGAGATCTATGTTGGCACTTGCTGTTGGTCGTTTCTTGGAGTCGAGAGTTAAGAGTGAAGCCTAAAAGACGTTGCTGCCTATCGTATCGTGCCTGCTTCCCAGAAGCACCTGACGCTCTGTGAGAAATTCGCCTCCGAAGAAATTCCGGTGGCACCACGTTCCCAGCCGAACCATCTCGGAGTCTGCTTCACCACCAAATACGAGTTGGGTGGATATAAAAATGGATCCGGATTTGGGGGCTGGGTTGATGTTTGTTTACACTTACACAAACTGCCTGTGTTGGTGTCGGGCAGTGTTGGAAGTATTGTCTAGATTACAGTTGACTGATAAAAGCAATAAATGTTAAATATTCAGCTGCTGCTAACACTGGAATGTTGTGTGACGTGCTTTTTATGGGTTTCTAATGGGGAGAATGGTGTTCTTTGTAATGCCAAGTTAACGTGTCATGATTTGAAGAACTTAAGTTGTTTTCAATCCTATTAATTGGGTTTCTGTGACCCTAAATCACTGTGTTGCCAAAATGGACATGATGTAATGATTAAAAAGCAGTGTTAACAAATCTTCAAGGGTTAAGACTGAGCCAAAGAAACAGTTTACTATGGTTTACTACAATCATGACTTAAATAGTTAAACATTCACTTTTTAAATAATTACTAACAAAAATACAATTGTATTGGGTTAGAATTTTATAATTTTTGTCTCAAACATTGTTTCCTTCGACGGCTATTTATTTAAGTCACACTGTCAAGTAACTTATGGCTATGTCTGGCTTACTGGCTTGGTTGGTATGTAAGGTGTTGAGGACACCTAACCTACACAGGTGTGTTAATCGTGTGCACCATTCTTTGGCGGATGGGATCTTTCAGCAAGACAATGTGACCATCACACAGCTAGATGTGTCTCGCTCAGTCCATCTAGCTAGCTGCTGTCTGTGCTGCATACGTCGATTACTCCGGAGGTTAGCTGGTGATCTTAAGAATGTGATTCGACAGGATCGCAGCTGATGTAAACTGATGTCCAAACCTTCACACTTTCACAGTGGTGGTTTACTTCTCAAAAGACCATCTTTCATTCAGCTCATTTCAAAAAACATATTGTTCTGTGAGACGATAGCACAAAAACGTCTTAACATCGTAAGCTAAAATTAAATTTTGGACAGAACTAGTGAAACTTACCAATAGAAATGTAGCAGCAAGTAGCAGAACTTTTATGTTCACAAGCATGTTTGGAGGAACTATGAAAGACAAAATCAGTAAATTGTTTTGACGCCAATTATTAATACGAAGTGCTAAATAAAACAAACGAAACACACCTGAAAATGTCTGTGTCTCAAAGATTTGTCATGTACCCTTGTGCAAATACAATTACAGCTTGAAGACATCTCATCGTATTTACAAGTCGACTTGAATGGTGGCCCTCAGGTCATTGAGATTTTGGGACATAGTCATTGGTCTGTATAGTGTGACTCGGGATCTGAAAACCTTGCGTTTGAGGTACCCCTATATATATATATTAGGGCCGGGACTTTAACGCGTTAATTTCGATTAATTAATTACAAAGATTTTAACGCAATTAAT